>CEMU01569541.1:51754-71768 GCA_900068965.1 Calocybe gambosa | reverse complement strand
ATTACACGTGACAGTATTACAAATCACCCGGCCGTGACACGCGTCCCCGATCTCGACTTATTTTCTCTTTTCCTCTGAGGCAGACGAGGCTGGCTATTTCCTTGTCTTCATTTCGTCATTTCTCTCAATGTTCTCTCTTCCTCTCCGCAATGTTCTCCTTCTTAATCATCGTCGCGCACCTTTACAAGCTACCCGGTTATACGTTTCTTCACAACCTAGATTATCCGACAACACCAAGCCCAACGTCTCACCAGCCGGCAAGGAAGTAAAGGAAGATGAGCAGAAGGAGGGAAAGGAGCACAAGAGCAACGAAGAGTCTCTGACTAAGGCTCAGGAGACAGGTGAGAGGAAAGACCCCACAGAGCAACCCAGCACCGCCGGACCCCCGCCTCCACATAAACCCGACATTCCCAAAGTTCTCGAAGGTTTCTTTCAGCAGTATCAACAGCACCAGTCAACGCAAAAAAAGCAAGACGCTCCACGAAACAAGGAATCGGGATCGGGCTCTGAGAAGGGCAAATCAAATTCTGAACCACCTCCTGGTAACAACAATGGTTTCAACAACAATCAGCTGGGATGGATGATCGCTTCTGCCGTTGCGTACCTTGCATATTCCAACGCAACTAGCTCAGGCGCTCGAGAAATCACATGGCAAGAGTTTAGAACGGCATTTCTTGACAAGGGCCTTGTCGAGAAGCTCAGCGTCGTGAACGGTCACAAAGTCCGTGTTAAACTTCATGCTAATGCCACCAGTGCAGTATATCCTGCCGCACCGACAGGGGAATTTTATTTCTCGATTGGCAGCATAGATGCCTTTGAACGCAAACTGGACGAGGCTCAGGCAGAGCTAGGTATTCCTAGCCATGAACGTATTCCTGTCGCCTACCAGGACGAGATCTCTGCTTTTAGCACCATCATTAACCTAGCGCCGACAGTTCTTCTCGTTGGATTCCTGTACTGGATGTCAAGACGTAGTAGTGGTGGAGCGGGAGGTGGCATCTTCAGTATCGGCAAAAGTCGCGCAAAGCTATTCAATAAGGATACTGAAGTCAAGACCAAGTTCAAAGATGTTGCCGGAATGGATGAGGCGAAGGAGGAAATAATGGAATTTGTTAAGTTTCTTAAAGATCCCTCAAAGTACGAGAAACTGGGCGCAAAGATCCCCCGAGGTGCTATTCTCTCAGGACCACCTGGAACAGGGAAAACTCTTATCGCGAAAGCAACTGCAGGCGAGGCTTCTGTTCCCTTCCTCTCCGTATCTGGTTCTGAATTCGTCGAAATGTTCGTTGGCGTGGGTTCTTCAAGAGTACGTGACCTTTTCGCATCAGCCAAGAAACACGCCCCCTGTATCATTTTTGTGGATGAGATTGATGCAATTGGAAAGTCCCGGTCAAAAGGGGGGAACTTTGGCGGAAATGACGAGCGGGAATCTACCCTCAATCAGCTGCTAGTTGAAATGGATGGGTTTGGGACTGATGAACATATAGTCGTGCTGGCTGGGACCAATCGGCCTGATGTTCTGGACCCTGCTCTCATGCGACCGGGTCGGTTTGACAGACATATCGCGATTGATTTACCTGATGTTGCGGGTCGCAAAGGAATTTACAAGGTTCACCTTGCCCCTCTTCGCCTCGCTGAAGAATTATCCAAAAATTTTGAGAACCTCGCCCAAAAATTAGCCGTCCTAACCCCTGGATTTTCTGGCGCTGACATTGCTAATGTCTGCAACGAGGCGGCACTTCACGCAGCTCGCAACTCTTCTGAATTCGTTACCTCAACCAACTTCGACACAGCCATTGAGCGTGTAATAGTCGGACTTGAGAGGAAGACTCGTGTCTTGAGCCCAGAGGAGAAGAAAACTGTGGCATATCATGAAGCGGGGCATGCTGTTTGCGGGTGGTTTTTGGAACATGCTGATCCCCTGCTCAAAGTCAGCATCATCCCAAGAGGAACGGGCGCATTAGGCTATGCTCAGGTAACTTGTCCTTCTTTTCCCCGTTTCATTCTTTGGTCTAACAATACATTTCAAGTACTTACCCCCTGATCGCTATCTACTCTCTAGTCCACAAATGTTGGATAGAATATGTATGACTCTCGGTGGTCGGGTGTCTGAAGAAATTTTTTTCGGTGCAGAAAACATTACAACGGGTGCTCAGGATGATCTACAAAAGATCACTCGCATGGCTTTTGAAGCATGCGCTAATTACGGGATGAATGATATCGTTGGTCCCGTGAGCTATGGTGGTGAAAAAGGTTCTAAAGAAGGGTGGACTAAGCCTTTCAGTGAGAAAACGGCAGAGATGCTGGACGGAGAAGTTCGTAGGATGATTACGTATGTCGTCTCGAATTTACTTTCACGCTACTTGTGCTCATACATCGCAGGGACGCATACGAACGAACGAGGAACCTGTTGACAAAGCATCGGGAAGACGTGGTAAAGGTGGCGAGCTTGCTCCTTGAAAGAGAAGTGATTACCCGGTATGCATTCAGCGTTCAAAACAGAATTCCGCTTACACACATTTTGCTACGTAGAGAAGACATGATTGGGCTGCTTGGTAAGAGGCCTTTTGTCGGAAAGGCGGACGACATGGACAAATGGCTTGATGAAAACCATCGGCAAAAATCGCCGCCATCGCCTCCGTTGCCCGAGGTCCCACCTGAAGTAGATGGACCCCTCCCGTCCCCCGTCGCTGCTATAACAGCAGTTGAGGACAGACTCAGACTTTAGATGATTTTGCTACTCAGGGTGCTTCATGTAATAACGAGCTACGTTACGATACTTTTGTTTCACTAAATTCACCAGACATTTTGTCGTCAAAAGGTTGGTTCGTATAATAAAATGATACATTATTTTAAATTGTATACCTAAATCCACTCCATTCGTCTCCCTTGTCCATCCGTGCGGCCTGTACACTGTCATAATGACCATTTTTTTCATCAGCGAATTTATTGTCAATTCCTTCAATGACTTCATCGCGTTCTCCTCGGTCGCGCCGTGCATTTTCGCGCTGTAAAAGGACACCAAATATGACGGTGCATATAAACCCGATTCCGATATATGCTAGGACGATGCCATGGCCTAGGCTATACCACGGCTTATCGTTTGAACGATACTGAAGAGATGTCAACGTTCTTAAGTAGAGTCAGACGAAGTATAATTGCTTACAATGTTTGCTGTCACTGCCCCATTGATGTTTCCAAAACCGATGGCCATTCCCAGCGTGACACTACGTTTGTATGAACCTTCAACATTACTTGCAACCCACGCTCTATTAATAGAATTATCAAAACGAGATCAATGACAATAGCGAAGCAGCCTACACAGAGTTTGCTGTAAGAGATACCCATTGTCAGCCAACATCGTAAAAGAATCGCAACAGGCTTACGAATGATAGGATATATGGCGCTGTCGAATCGAATCAAAGTTAATTGATAAATGGCTCGGGGACTGTGTGAACTTACGAGACAGCCAAATATACAGCGAAGTATGATAGTGCAGGTGTTCTCGAGGCAATCAAAATGATGTATGCAGCCAAGCCTGAGCAAATCTAAGTAAACATATATCGGAACGGTATATTTTAGACTAACCGACGCCGAATAAGGCACTTCGAGAGCATATCAGTATAAACAGAGCACCATCAGAGAGAAGCCAAGCCACGCACAGGTTGATGTGATAGCGACGCCCGATACGGTCTCCAAACATCCCAATGCCACAAGTTACAAGACATCCCCACGCGTACACCGGCACTGAAAGCAGATTAGCTTTTGTGGCTTCGTAACCTATCAGGGCCAAATCAACACTGTATTAAATAAAATGATAAATCATCTTACCTAGCTGTTAGGTTGTCGGGGTCAGAAAAAGCGCGGATAGATCTTTGTCACCTACCTCATTGATGATTGATGGCAAAAACAGAGAAAATGCGTATAACGGCCCATCACTGTTCGATCAATACCCCAGTCAGGCACGATACAGATGTGACATTCGGAGTGGGACGGTACGGACAAACCCATATATATGCCCACTGTACAATAAGATGACTGATGTGATTTTTGTTTCTGAAGACGATTGAAAAAGTCAACTCACTTGCGACCCAAGTTTTCCAATCTGCCAAACTCTTGTATACGTAGTGTTTCCTGAACTTCTCGCCAGCTGCACTGTACTGCGAGTCTTCTTGAAGGCGACGAATGACAAATACACCTGGCGATCAGAAACATGTTAAACAGCTTGAAGCAGGCGAGGCTCAAGGCAGGTTGACTTACGTTCCTCGTCGGTGAGGAACTTGGCTGTATCGGGGAAATCTTGAATAACCCAGTATGAGAACAGAGCGACAATTACGGTTGCAAGACCTTCGAGAATGAAAATCCAGGCCCAACCTGGTTAGCAATTAATGGACATAGTGATTGATGAATGAGCCAACGCGGGGACAAACCAGGTCTATTGCCCACTCCATCCATATTTGCGATGGCGGAAGCCAAGAGGCCACCTGTTGTAAAGAAAGAAATTAGCCAAAACTTTGGCAATTGCATAGGAACGTACTGAATGCTCCTGCAACAGTGGCAGACGAAAAAAACAGTGCGATACGGGTGCCCATTTCTGAGCGTTTGTACCAACTAGAAAATGTTTCACAAGAGGTTTAACCTGGGTAGAGGAGGATTATCATACCTGGAGATATAAAATACAATGCCAGGATACATTCCTGCTTCAAATAGCCCGAGTAGGACGCGGACGGCTAGACTTAGAGTTAGCGAGGGGGGGGTTAGAGAGAGAGGGGACATTACGTACTGATGAGGCCGCCATAGCTGTGTATAACGCCGTGGAGTGTCTAAGATGTGTGGTGAAAACAAGATGGAAAGGATGTTTTGAATTTTGGGAATACCATTATTACACCCCAGAGGAAGATCATAAGGGAAAGCCACACTGATGGCCGGAGTCTTCGAAGAAGAACGTTGCTAGCGGGCTAAGAGTATATTGATCAGCGGATGTCTGTCTCGAAGTGTAGGGGGGATATGATTGACCTCGACCAAGGCATAAGGGAAAAAGAAGACAGTGAGTGCTATTAGATATTGATTATCGGAGATGCCAATATCCTGTTCGAGGCTGTAGAGCTAGGTAGAGAGTGTGTGAGATGTGTGAGAGAGGAGGGGGGAAAGGGAAGAACCTTTGCATTACCGATGCTGCCTCTATCTAGGAAGTTGAGGAGGTAGAGGAGAGCTAACCAGGGGATGACGCGAAGGTCGACTTTTCGTAAAAGCTTTTTTTCGTCGATGTTGGAGGTGTCGACGTCTGGACGGAATAGTTGATCCGGGGCTAAGCTTCCCTCGGATGCTTTTTCTGTATAACTCTGCTTCTCCATGATGGACCGAGGGGGAGAGGGCGGGGAGGGGGAGGAGGGGGAGGAGATGCGAGAGTTTGGGGAGAGAGGAGGGGTGGATCTGCGGAAAGAACGCCGAGTTTTATTTTTTTACATATGAGATTTGTTTATTATAGGGGAAAAAGCTGGGGGTGGAGAGTGTGACCTGTGACAATATATATAATAAAAATGTCAGTGAAATACGTTTTTATATACATCGAGGCCTATTACATTTTGTAAGCCTATTAAAGCCTCTCCAAGCCATTTCTTTACTTTTTCCGTTTCTTTTCCTGCCATCCTTACTATCGCCCCATGAGCTGTCATGTGGCTAATCGACCACACAACTTCCTCTGCTGCCGTATTGGCATTGCCTTTGTATACTCGCATCTCGTCATACGCGGCCGTAAGATCCCTGATCGTAGCTTCAACTTGAGGCCCATACAATATCACCATCCCATAACAGGAATATGGCGCTAATCTATCTCCAACCTTGCGTGTGGGAACACCACGTCGTCCTTCACCGGCACAATACAACCCTTCCACGTCCAACATCGTTACGTCCTTCCCGACCCTCTTCCCATCCACCCACACCTCATTCCCACTATAGTACCGACCGAACGCCCATTCTTCTCCCATACACATACGTCCCGACGTCAGCCAGTCCAATACAACCATAGACCCCTTTCCTGATATATCAAACTTTTGCCTCTGCTCGTAAAAAGACGACTCGAAGCATGTCACTGGCTCGGGGAGAACGTAGAGCCCTCCTTCGGACGCTACCCTAAAGCTCATGTTCTGCTTTGTCACCAACTTGGCTTCATCATCACCCCCCCGACAAGGCTGTGTCCATCCCATAGACGCAAGCCTTTGCCCAGGCCGAACCTTGAAAACTTTAGTTGACCCCTGGACCATGTGAGCCTTGACCTATCCGCAAGAGGATGCAATGAACTAGCCTGTGACAAAAGGACAAGCCTTGTGTTTGTGTCCACATCAACAGATAGATCGATATGATCTCCTCCAACTAACCCTCCTCCATATGTAAGAAGGTACACCACAGCTACACCACGATAAGGAATTCGAGGTGATAACAGCTTCAGAGGATAAGTAGAAGATAACTCTGATAAAACTGCATCTGAACCATATGCACTCAACGAGATGCGTCCGCCTCCCGCCCAGATTTTAGGAATAGATCCTTGCATAACAGGAACAACTTTGCTCAACATGCATGCATGTAATTATAAGGGGCAATCATCAAATAACCCAAAATGCATTTGCATTTATTATTTACATCCGACTAGTAGTACGTAATGAAACAGGTTTCATATGATACAAAGGAGTGTGAGGGCGTGAATGGTAAACCGGGTTTGCACGAAAAATCATAAAGAGAGTGAATAGACTAGCGGAACAAAACAAAAAAAAAAGTGTGTCAAGGCACAGGGACTACACCATGATAGTCAAAACTAAGAGACAAGGTCGAGAGGGCTGTCAATACTTGCGTGTTGCAAGCGCCCTGATTTCATACAGGTAGGATCGATCAGGAAAAGAGGAGGCGTCCTGTCCAGCTAGTGCCAACCTCCACACCTTCATTTCCACGCGATGTCTCTCCTCGGCTGACCTACAGCTTTCAATGAATGTCTCGTCAATATCAAACACCATTGAGGCTCTTGACCCGCGTTCACTACCAGATTCAGATATCGTTCGAGTGTGGCTAACTGCTGGACTAGATATATCTGTGTGCTTGGAAGGTGTACCGCTGTCCGAACTGGAATTCGTGGCAATGCTGTTGGCACAGCTGATGTCCGAACTGGAAGGCTGCAAGCTAGCACGTATCGTTCCACCTTTCGTCTCCCATGCATCACCATCTTCCTCATCGTCAGCCATGTTGGCAAACACGTCTGGCTCTTCCTCATCCGGTGGCAATGTCGATATCCAACACATGCGTGTTGGGTCAAAAATCATGGTCCCAACAATGCGAGCACCAGATGCAAAGGAACCAACAGGGGAACCGATAGATGAGCCTGTCAGGTGGGTTATGAGTGCTGGCCTTGTTGATGTGCCAAAAGCAGAGTCAAAGTCTCGCAAAACATGCTCATTTCCTTCCCAACGGAGAGTAAGGGGATTCCATTTCATTTCACCAACAACTGGTATAACTAGTCAGGAACATGGCAGTATGAAGGCAGAGTAGGGCAGACAAACCTTTAGGTCCATTACTGCCGCCCAAATTCCGTATGAGAGTCGGTTTCCTGCGTGTCTGTGGTGAGGGAGTTGTGATGGCCTTCTGCTTTGTAGCTGAGGCTTTAGGGCTCAACGGCTTTACAGGAAACTCTATACGAGCGGTAGCACGCTTCAACGTATTTGTTGATGGGGTTAGAGCATTGGGTGGAGAGTAGTCTAGCCCATTTTCAATTGAATAATTGTAATCAAAAGGTATCAAGACGTACCGCTGTCACAGGTGTTAACGCAGAGACGCCCTTTCTTTCTAACCGTCCCCTTTTCGGTGAACTTCGACGGATATGAAGCACCGGGTATACGATTGCCGTACCCTTTCGGTTGAACACGAAACTTGCCTTCTTTATCACGATCTGTTGGAAGGTCTTCAATTCCATCAAGTTCGGTGCCATCCCCATAAGTCCGTTGGCGTTTGGGCCTCCGAAGTAATCTAGGAGGTGCAGGCTGAGAATGAACGGGAGTACGGATGGATTTGGATGTAACAGAAGGTGGACGAGGAGGAAGCGGAGGAAGCGGCGATTTTGCACGTGCGACAGGAGCAGGCGAAGCTGCAGTATTGAAAACATTTGAGAGAGAAGGTCGTACTTTGAGCTTTGATTGTGTGGGCATAGTGAGTCGAAGAGCAGCGGAGTTCGAAGAGGGTGTAGATGGGCGTGTCGGGGGGACTTTGAGCTCTTGGATGCGACTTGTCGAGTACTTGTGAGATTTGGCACGAGATGCAACTGTTGGCTCTTCATATCTCGACTTTGAGCCACCAGTTGCTGTATTTGTAATTGACCCAGAACCTGATGCTTGAGTCTGATTAGCTCCGATGAGAGACGATAACGATGCCTTGCGCGACAATGTCCGCAGAGTTGAAGGAGGTGTTGGAGGCTTGAGGCCAGAATAGGATTTCTGACCACGTAAGCTGCCAGGTTTAGGGGAAAGGAACGATGTAGGTGATGAAAGAGGATTAGGGGAGGCAGATGAAAATGTCTGGAAAGATTGGGAAGAAGGTGCTTGTAAGGGTGGTGAGGGTGATAGTCTGATTTTCTGAAATTGGCGTGTTGAAGCTGGGGGAGGATTGGTGGGAGATTTGGCCCGGTTCGCACGGGAAGGTGGGCGAAGGGGTGAGGGGCGTTTGGCGAGGGTGCCGGTTCGATTGAGGGACTTTTGTAGTTGGGCTTTATTAAGGAGACGGCTTGGACTGAAGTCGACATCGTCGTCTATTACAAGCCCAGCTTCAAGATCGTCCTCGGGATCAGGGCTAGTAAGTTTAAGCTGATTGATGGTTGGATCTGCTTTCATCTTCAGCTCCAACATCTTGGTTAACTTGCGAGCACCTTGGCCTGATTCAAACAGAGCCGACGGTAGTATAAGTCCCTCAAGCTCGTCAGCTACATCATCATCTTCGGTTTCTGTGTCCGGTAAAGATACGGAAGAAGCAGAATTTGAGGAAGGCGAAGCGTCCGCGAAACCGAGAGAAGAGTAAGCGTCGGAGGATTGTGAAGATGACGTTTGGTCCTTGTCGCCCCACTCGAGGGAGTGTTTAGAACCTCGACGGTTGAGAGATATTGGTGCAAGGGATAGTTGGGTTAGATCTGATGGGAGGGCAAAGTCTTGTTCTAAATCTTCGGGGGACGATTGTGGTTTACATGTTATTTGCTGTGGAAGGGATGCGACTTTGATGGTAGACACATCTTCATCATCGTCATCGCCATCCACAATATCGGGTAATGAATTAGCTGGTCGGTGGAAGGGTGGATGGATCAAGAAAGACGAAATTTTTGTAGTGGAACTCTCCAGAGCGGCGGCGAATTTAGGTATGGTAGTGTTTCGGTTTGGCTTAACATCAAACTCCAGATCCCAATCTTCGTCGTCAGCATCTTTGTCGAATTGCGCATGGATAGGCTCTCCCTCTGGAAGGTCAAAGTCAGCGTCGGGCCATTCTTCGCGAGATACGATGAGGGTGGGTGCAGGTACTGTTGTCATTGGGGCCGAGTATTTTTTTAAAAAAAGCAGATTGAAAGTAGTGGCTACAGCAGCCAAAAAGAATGAGGGATTACAACGTGAATGAAAAGGGTGAAGAGAAGGAGAAAAATACTAAAAACTTTGAAAGAGATAATGGCAGGGACGACGAGCTGAGAAAAAGAAAAAATCGACAAAAAGCCCCATTGTTCATTGAAGTCACGTCACAAGTCACGTCACACTAATACGGCATCAGCCTTCTCAGCTCTCGCGCGTTGTTCACAATCTCGTCGCCTTCACTGTCCGACTCAAGCCTCCCCTCGAGCTCCTCTTCCCATCCCTCTAGCACCTCATCCAGGCCTTGTCGTAAACGTAACCCCCGTTCTGCCATACTATCTGCAATTCCCCTCAACTCACGCCCACTGAAAACGCTACGCAGCGGACCAAACGCCAATAAGTATATCTCTAAAGCTCCATAAGTCGTCAGTGGCATCCCTTAGTCATATTCACAAACCTTTAACTAACGGACATGCTCCGATTGCCCTAAACAGTAGCCTTTTAGCTCGTTCCAGTTGCCCGGCTCTTATTTCAAATTCAATGTAGACACGCCAAACTACGTGACTCGCTCTCGTCCTAAATCTAGAATCAACCGACGCCCCCTAAATAATCATATACTCACCTTTCGTGCTCAACAGCGGCTGCCAATCCATTCCTGGTGCGTTCTATCTCTTGTTTCCACCGCCCTCTTTCCCATCCTGCTACCCACACTTCTGCTATCCTTCTCGGTACATCTTTTACTCTCCCACCTGATTCCCCAAGAACCCCTCTCACACGTCCCCACACTCCTTCTCCTCGTTCGCACTCGAGAAACAAGCCCAATATTATCGTGTTACTTGGGTATTCTTCCAAGCCCTGTTTGATGCGTTGCCTCGCCACGGAGAGAGACATCGGGTTCTTCAATACAACTCTCTGGTGGTGGATCATAAGCAAGGAGGCAACCGTTAGGCTCTCACGACTAGCTGTTTTTTTCCTTTCTCCAAAGAGGTGGTCATCGAATACCGCAAGAGCGGTAAATATATCGTTTCCCGACAAAAGTTCCAGCAATGCACGCAGCTTAATCCATCCCTCCCGATCTTTCCAGTTCGGCTCATCTTTAATAGTGTCGTCTAACTTACGCTTACAACGCAGCACACCAACCCCTCCTTGACCTTCTATTCCTGCAGCACGCAAAACGACGTGGAGAGACTGAGTCGAGTTCCCAGTCAGCCATTCCGTTTGTGCCCAGTTCCACCAAAGAGAGCTTATTCCTCTCATGCTCGAAGACGCAGATGAGGCGATGAGTACCGTCTGATATATCTTCCGAGCATCCGTAAACCTATCACGCATAATTTCCAGCTGAGCATGGGCAGCCCAGAGTGCAAGCGATTCCATCTGCGATAAATAACGTCGAGAGAGCTTGAGAGCACTTGGTTATCCGGTGAGTGACCCTGAACACTCGTAGACCCATGACATTACCTTTTGACGTTGATGGCGGCCTCGAAGGCTAAGGCCAGAAAATCCCACTCAATGTCAGCGGGCCCAACCCTTAGTTGGTTGAAAATTCGTCGAACGAACGTCTCATCTAGTTCTTCAATATCTTCTTTGCCCCACATCCTACACATTGACAGCCCTCTCTCGAGACTTCCATCCAGAGGTCCTACCACCTGATTTCCCCAGCTCTTCACTGGTCCAAAGTTGTCGTTATACTCCTTTTCTCGTCCTATGATAACGCCTGCATACGCTTCTGTCGAGGAGCAGTTCTGCATAGCATCCTCAGAGAACAGCGAGTCTAGGTATGGGCGTCGTGTCAGGAAGTCATGGTTCCACCGATCATCCCAGTTGATCTGATCTGGCGCAGAGAGTGAATCAGGGAAACCTGGGGTGTGAAGGCCAAGAAATGATAGCCACGTGCACCGAAACGCGTGTTTAGCTGCAGAAGATTCCAGCTGTATTAGGAAGGGCCTAATGTCAGAAAATAGAATAGTCGAGTATGGATCATCCAGATCATCAAATGAACGAGATGGTAGGTAATGTGCGCGGTCCATCAAAGATTCCCGCTTTGCCCATAACCGATAAGGATCAAGTTCAATGAGGTCACCAGAATTCGGTTTGGATTGTCTAGGGCGTTCATTCTTCTGGTCAGACGCCACCCAGGCTCCCCAGCCAAGAGATTCCAACTCTCCCAAGCGAGGAACCCCGGCTTCCCAAAATTCCTCAAGTTGTTCGACTCGGCCCTCATGTGGTAGCCTGTGAAGAGACGGGGGAAGCTGAAACAATCTTCGAGCAGGAGTCAGTTTCGTGGCGGTCAACAGACTAGACCAACGTACAATTCGGCCTGGGCTTGGAACAATGCTGTCGCTCGTTCCACGTATCCTACAAGAGATGGATCATAAATCTGATCGATTCTGTAGGCATTTGGTACACACCCGCAGATTTGAGAGCTACAGCCGCACGCCAGAACACCCGAACCTTCGCAAATTCTTCTTGCTCGCTATGACCTAAAGCACTCAAGGCACGTACTACATTTTCGACAATTTCCTCTATATCGGCCGTATCGTTGTTGATCTTCCACTCCAACCACTCCATCCATATCTCTATACCTCCGAGCTTGAGCGCTTCTTCCCACTTTGCTTTCGCCTTGCTATTATCCCACACCTCCTCGCCTGCTTTCATGTATTGAAGCCACAATAGTCTGGAATGTCTGTTTCGAGGGTCTGCAGAGAATGCACGATCAAGTATTGAAATAGCAACTTCCGAGCGCGCTTTGGTGGCATTTTTGGATGTTATGGAAATCGTAGAAGTCATGTGTGAGAGCAGTCTAAACCACTTCTCCGTGGAAGAAGGGTCTTCATTGAGTTGTTGCTCCATCTCTTTCAAAGCCTGTTGATGTGATGTCAAACGTATTTCGTCCTCCGAATCTTCGTCACCGGTAATCGGATTAAGAGGAAGGGACTCTGAATCCGATTCCATCGTGGCAAAACGATAGATTTCTTCGTTCGTTTCACGGTGACAGCCTACAGGTAGCCGTATGTAATCTGCGTTTTCAGAGTATTCATGATCATTTTTAGGCCTGGAGATATGTTTGCTTGGAGACACAGCTAACAAAGCCCGTGTGTGCACATCTGTCAGGCTTAGACCCTATTGCAAAAGACCATGGGCCATAGATCGAGTGAAAAATATCACAAACACACTTTCTGACGGCCTCTTCGAACAACTTCAACTCCGCTGCCGGTTCTGTGGATTGCAACCCATGATGCAGAAAGTCCTACTATATTTCTACCTCCTGTGTTTTGAGTTCGTTATGAGTCGCCTTCACGCTAGATAAGCTTACGGTTGAAAGGTTGGTATTTGGGCACAGTGTGTGCATCCAAACCTCCATATTGCATACTATAAGCGTCACCTTTACGGTCTGAGAAGAAGATGTTTGACGATTCTGCATTATTCTTCGGTTCATCAAGCTGTATAGAGTGGATTTCGTGGAGATGCTTTCGCTCGCGTTCTCGAGCACCAGACTTTCCTCCGCTTTTCGTTTTTTTGCGGTTTGATTTGCTTGCGCTAGCATTTGATCGTCCCTGGAAGCGGGTATTCGGATTGGGTTCTAATTCAGGAAAAGACGAGAACGATGGTGGAAGAGATGGAAACGAAGGCGCAGACATGAGCTGAGTACTACCAAGTGTTGAACCAGGCTGACGTTTATTATCAGTCGTTACGTAATACTGGCAATCTTTCACATATGCGCCCTCTTACCGAAGACGAGTCCAAGGCTGTCTTTACAAAGCTAGCAAACTACATTGTATTCGTTTTTTTTTTTTTTTCAAGTTGCCGAGCAGCTCAAGTATATTTATTATGAGCAGGGAAAGAACCTCGTCCATCTAATTGACAGGCGGGATGAACCATACTGTTTTCGACTACACAAAGACCGTGTCTATTATGTTTCGGAATCGTCTATGCGCCTAGGAATATCTGTAGCACGTCAGAATCTCGTTAGCCTTGGCACATGTCTCGGAAAATTTAGCAAAGGCGGCAAATTCAAACTGCATATCACGGCTCTCGACCACATCGCTCAGCATGCTAAATACAAGGTGCCCCGTGATTATCCTCGTCAATGCTACCACGTCTAATTAGATAGCAGGTATGGATAAAACCTAACGGCGAGATGCCTTTTTTGTATGGAAACCATGTAGTAAAGGCACATTTGGGGAGGATAACAGAGGACACACCTGAGCACCAAGGAGTTGTTATCTATTCCATGAGGGACATTCCATTAGTAGGCACAGTAATAATTTTTTCAACGCCATCTTGACAGTTGCTAGGGTTTCGGAGTAACAGCACGATCGACTATCGATACCAAAAAACTTGACCCAACAGCAATTATTATATTTCATCAAGCGTACGCAAATATGACTACTCTCTTCTTCCAAGCGTTTGTTAAACATGCAGACATATTCTAGTGACGTGGGCGAATATCTACGGGACGAGGTTAGTCAGTTGTCATCATCTGCATATAACCATTGAAAATGATGTAGGACACACTGTTCTGATGCGATTCTCATTGAAGTAAAAGAGTGGGAGTTTACACATGAATGACGCTATATTGTATGTTTAAGGCATCGAAGAAATGTGTGAGGAACTAGATAGTAGATACATATGTGATCTGTTCGGCTCATTTTTTGGTCGGAATTCGGAATGGCCTCAGACCCATACACGTCCTGGACAGCACTCACTGACGATGAACTCACAGTTGACAACGTTACCCAAGCATTCAGCTCCATTTCGGATGACAATTGGGCGGCCTTAGCTACTTTTGACCGAGTAGTGGATAACGTGGAAGTCCAGCGGACCCTACTCGAGCTCGGCATTGCAAGAACAGCAGGCGCTCTTGACCGAAGCAAAAAACAATGCAGCACAAGTCATACCAATTCAGTTTCTGCATCTGGCTCCCCTTTGATAGGAGATGCGACCGAAAAAACGGCTGAGGGTCATGGCACACTTTCTACATACTTCTCAACATCACCACACGACGCGCAGTTATGTGCCTTACGTGCAACACTCCTCCATCGGCTCGACCGTTTGAACACGTTCGTGGAGATTAGCAAGTTGGCCCCTTTGTGCTTCGATGGTGAATTAGAGGAAGAATGGGAAGATGACCCTTGGGCAGAAACTCCTACGCACGAAACAGAACGAACAAAACTGCCCATATCCTTTAAGTCTTTTATCCTTGACGATCTCATCAAAATTTCTTGCCAATTAGCGTCATTACAGATGTTCGGAGCACTCAAATTGCTTCTGCATCGGCATCAGGCTCTTTTGTGGCCCTTCCGCTTCCTTATATTAGAGAGTATTCCGGAACATACACATCCCTCCGATTTCCAAGAACTATTGCCTGCTTTTAATTCAGCATTGAACGTCGAATCGTCGCCTGTTCCCAACCCATGGCGGTTATCGGAGGACTGGTCGGAGTCGGCGGCGGTACAAATGGCCATAGGGGGCATCTCGCTCATCGCATCTAATAAAGAGACTCTCTCCGCATCCCAAAATTATACACCATCCCATAGTCCGATTACCGGAAGTGAGCTTTCAACGTGGTACAAATATCGCATCGATTCTATCATAGAAGCTACGAGTCTATTTGATGTGGCATTGGCTACTATTCAATATGCTGCTTCTCAAGGGATTCCAGGACTTGAAGAAATTGGAGAGGAGCTGAGTCTCCTTTCACGCCTTATCTATGACGCCCCTCAAGGTCCAGACGCAGATGATTGGACTCTCTACCGCTGGACCTCTATGGAACCCTCCGCAATTATACGTGCATACCTTGCCCATTCAACACCTGAAACCTTACCCAGAGATATATCTCGTTTGGTTCTCCCTTATCTCTTTGTTCTCGAAGCTCGCCTTGAGCGAGCTGGTAAGCCGGATCCTAAACTTCATCGTCGCCTACTCTATGAATTTATCTTACTCCAGCCGCTTGAAGAGGCCGCTGCAATTTTTGAAGCATCCAAACCTACATTACCTGCAGCGCAGCGCTTGATACGAGACGACATCGATCTTGTACGCATCGCACTTGCATACCTCTATGGAAGCGATGCTGTAGATCAATGGGCAACTATGAGTAGGATATTCGAGTGCTTACCAGCATGGGATGTTACTGTGGAAGAGGATGAAGACGCAGCAGACACAACACTCTTGTCTCTTGAGGCTTTCGTGACACCATCGACCGGCCTCCCCCATTGCAGCGCATCGGACCTTTTGCTTTTCTTCAAACCTCTTTCATCAACATCCTTATCCCGTATTCTTGATATTTTGGACGTCCACCTGGAATCTGGCGAAATCTTTGCTCGATGGGGTGCGTCAGCTCCTTTGCGGTGGTTCCTTCAAAGCAAGAATGACGTTGTCGCACAACGAGCATGGGCGAACCGAATGGCTCGTCGAGCGAATGGTCCGGATGACCAGCTAAACACTCGAGAAGACTGGGAGTGGCTGTTAGAAGACATGCTTAAATTGACTGGGAAGAGTGACTCTGGAATCCCCAATGTGTTTGGCCTTCTTACACCAGATGAAATTGTGCATATATTCTTTGGTGGGCTATTGAGTTCTGGCAGTAAGTGATAGGCAGAAACTCGTCGTAATTAGTCAAAGATCTAATTTTCAACAGAATTTGACATAGCCAAAACCCTTCTACGATCCTCTTCCAAAGCATCGCTGGAAGCGGCACAGCTTGAAAGGATTTGCTTAGAATGCTCGAAAGAATTCTATGATAACGCGCAATCGGGCAATTACAAGATTGGGGATATGAAATTGGCATATGAATGGTACGAATTACTCCAATCTTTGTAAGATACGTTTCTGATTTTTATTCAGCCTGGATGTTTCGCAGCCTACGGAGGCTATCACTCGAGAAAAGGAGTTCATAGAGGCAACTTCCCGTATCTCTTCATTCAATGTTACTTCACGGCCAGGAATTCCCATGTCCCCTATCCAGATTCGACTTACTAAGGACCGCCTTTCGCTTGTGTCTTGCGTTCTGTCAAGTAATAGCGACGCGTATAAACACACAGAGGTGATACTCGATCTTGTTCGGAAACTCGGTTTCAGGAACGACGTCGCAGCTGAGGTGAAGACTCTAGCAATGTTAGCCGATACTGCTCTTCAAGCCGAAGAATTCGCTCGTGCATATGATATTAGTGAGAGAATGGTTAAAACTGTTCTCGACCTTCGAGCCGCATCACAGGTTATCAGTATCAACAATACCTCTGTCACGGAAGCAACGGAGGTTTGCTGGGTGGCATGCTTTCAGTTGGGCCGACAGCCTGAATTTGCCGATGTTGGAAAGAAGCTTTACCTTCTAGGCTGTGCTCTGGAACTATGCCCATCTGAAAAACTTTATGATGTTCTAGCCTCATGGCGGCACCTGGACAAAGAGGATCTAGAGGCCCGCAAAGATAAATTATCTGCTACTCGAAGTACAACTACGGAATCGACAGCTTTCCGCAAGCGCGCGTTTGTAGCTCCCGAAAACGTTGCCGCATCATTAAGAGCGCGTTTGCAGGAAATTCATATGCCTTCGCCCCCTATGCTCAGCACCCCCGACGCTGCAGCCCTTGCCAGTCGTACTTTTCGAAGCGTGGCTGCTAATTTCCCATTTTCAGTTGGTCATCGCAACCGTTCCCATGCTTCAGAGCAAGAGGAGGAAGGGTCGCTTAGAGGGAGCCAAGCAGATGATGTATCTACACAAGCCACCCGAGTTATTTCCAAGGGTATAGGCTGGCTCATTGGGGCAGATGATCAACTGTAAACGCCAATGACTGTAATGACACATTTACTGTAATTGCAACCTTACTTCAACGATACTGGAAAGAATAAATGACTACCGCAGGTGTAGATGATCCATAGGTGGTATAAATCATAGCAATGTCTGGTATCCAAAAGAGGTGGGTAGATGAAGTGCTACAGAAGAGATAAGAATAACGGGAATAGTTAAAGATAATCTAAAATATCGCCGGGAACGAAAAGGCCACATTACACAGCGCTTCCAAACCGAGATGTTGTACCCGTAC
Organism: Calocybe gambosa; assembly: GCA_900068965.1. Classification (NCBI taxonomy): domain Eukaryota; kingdom Fungi; phylum Basidiomycota; class Agaricomycetes; order Agaricales; family Lyophyllaceae; genus Calocybe; species Calocybe gambosa. Next base: position 54,145 of record CEMU01569541.1, on the reverse strand, counting down.
GTGCCCGCGGTCGATTTATAACGCTCAAGTTTTTACCATCTTGTAGGCTGCTTATGGCGCCAGAAGGAGGCTGACCACGACCACAGGTCTCACAATAACCTCTGTCGATCTCTGTCTGGTGTAGACTATTAATCTGAAGCTTTAGATCGCGAACTTGGTTTTCTAATTCCCGAACTTGGCGTTGCCAGACGAGCTTGGAGTTTGATATCTGGTCCTGCAAATCGCTTATAACTGAACCTTGGTTTTCGGACGCTGTGGTTGTAAATGCCGGTACTTTATCACTACTGGATAGATCAGTGCGAAACGCAGAGCCTGGTGTCACTGGAGAGTGCAATTTGGTCAAAGAGCTTGGTGTCCCCACGTCTGTTTCGAGTGAGGGCCGAGATTCACTGGGCATAATATGGTCCTCAAACTGGGCGCTGAATAACGTCGATACGGGTCTGAGCTTTAGTGATGGAAAATCGGAGACATCGGCAGGGGCGCTCTTGGGAGGTGAAGGAACCAACCATGGTAAAGACGGGGCCAAAGCAGCAGTCATTGCATGTGTCTCTAGAAGTGAGTTGTCTTCGACTGTGCTCCTGGCACGGTGGACATAACCTGGAGATCGAGTGTTAATAGATAAAGGGGGGTGAAGACGTTTAGGAGTTGGTGAGGAAGTCATGGTACTGGGAGGTTCTAGAGTAGGTGAGGCCTCTATAGAAAGAGGTAACTCGGGCACAGGAACGCGGTGTGTGGTCGCTTTTGGCGCTTCGTGTTCCGCTTGAGTATCTGGTATTGGGGGCACGGGTGGGAGTTGGAGTCTGTCCTCTTTCTCTTGGCTACGGCCGGTGTTGAAAAGCCTCATAAAACCACTCTTCCTATGTTTCAGCGTCTTCGTCGAACTTCCCATAGGTATTGGTTCGGGTTCCCGGCGCTCGTTCCCTGGTTGCCCACCTCCCACAAGCGTATGCAACGCAGTTTTAGCTTTAGTCGCCCCGGCGCTTATGGAACGAGCTCGAACACGTTGTGATCGTGAACCGCTATGATCTTCATAGTTGAAAGTAGCGCCTGAAGGTAAATCAGCGGATGAAGCTGGAAGAAGAGGTGTTCGATGCGCAGCTCCTGCATTGCTCCGCATGCGTTGTGCTCGAGCTTCCTCCAGAGATATGAGAGAAAACCCCGGGTTTGTTGTTCTATCGATCCAACCGGGGATATTGTCGAATCTTGACTGGCGTAACGTAGAACGATCTTCCTTGAGATGGAGATATGCCTCCGGACCGTTGTTACGTACCGGTAATGGAACTCCTTTCCCTTGGACCAGCGAAGGCTTCTCTTTGACGTTAACGATCGGTGTATTTGCTGTAGATGCACTTGGTGATAGAGTAGAATTAGTTTCGGTTCTCGACAAGGGAATGGGGATGATAGAATCTGTGACGGTTGAAACTGAACCACTATGAGCCACGCTTTCTTCAAAGGGTGAGTGATGTGGCTGGTCTTCGAACGAGACAACAAGGTCCGGGTTGGCATATGGGTGGAAGTTATCGCCGTCATGCGTTGCTTGGTGCTGAGAAGTGGGTATGTCTGTCGAGCCCTGGCGTGGCGAATGGTAGTTCAGAGGAGCGTTTTGTGATGATCTGGCTGACGAAACGGGAGATGGTAAAAAGGAGCCAGTGGGAGAGTCCGAACGCATGAGACTTGAAGAAAACTTGCCATGGAACGCTTTCTGACTAGAAGGTGGTCCCAACGAAGTCGCCGATAAACTCTCCTGAGCCAAGGTACTTTGCAAACGGTGGCTTTAGCCTGAGATACTCATCCGAAGCAAGCGACTTACTACAGAGCACCCTTAGGATACGAGAAATTAGAGGATGACGTCGTTTCGAAGGATTGTTTGGATTTAGGCTGTGAACGTGTAGATTCCGCACTCGGTCTCCCTATGCTATTTGACCTAGGGCTGGAAAGTGCAAGTTTCTTTTTCGTGCTAGTGCCAAAGAACATATTGCTGTGGTCAGACTGTTGGTCGTCTTCCTCAGTTATTTCCTTGTCAACCTCCCATGGCGCACGAGAATGGAATCGCATTTTAGGCCCGAGGTAGCTCATTCTCTGAATTTCCTCGTCATCGCCATTACCCACGCCTAATTGAGAGCCATTGTCGTGAATGTCAGACGCAACTGACGAACGTGCATCATCGTCAAGGTCCAAGCCACTTGCAGTGGGATCGTCAAGACGCTCACGATGAGTGCGAAAGGTGAAAGTAGACGCAGTCGGAGACTTGATTTGATTATTAGGGGTAGTATTGACGGAGCCTTGGTGAATTTGGCGGGAGGGAATGAAAGGACTACGATAGATGGAAGCGTCTGTGTGAATAGAGGAAGCGTCGTACAAGTCGACTGGGGCCATCCGCTCAGCTACCAA
>CEMU01569541.1:1023-51209 GCA_900068965.1 Calocybe gambosa | reverse complement strand
GAGCTTGATTTTACGACGTACTTAGACGATCACAGCTATCTGATGGACTAAAGACAAAAAGCTGGGAGCATCGTATACGAAGGACTCAAAAAGCATTTGCTATCAAGAAATTACAAGCAGAGTTAAAAGACGAAAAGCGGGCAGAAATACAAACGTAAACGTCCAGATTGTCACCTTCAAACCATTTCTTACTCTTTTCAGACGCAAAGATATCACTCGAGACCGTAAAAAAGCAGCCGAGGAACGTCGCAGACTAGAAGATGATAAAGCAAAGGTATGACCGTAGCAGATCATTACTCAACTGGACTAACCTATCTTAGATGGGAGCGAGAAAAGCTGCCAGATTACGTCGGAGAACAGGGCGGACGAAAAAAATAAATGGATAAACGGCGACGTTGACTGACATGGCTATAACTACGATGTAAATGGTATACTGTAGTGCTAGCTCAGAGTTCCCATGATTTGTCGACTTCTCCGTCTTTTATGAATGGTTTGTCTAGTCCCGCAATCACACTTTCACACAAAGGACAGCTGCTCGCCAAAACATCTTCAAGCTCGGCCCTCAATTTCTCTGTCTTTTCATTCGTATCAACGCCCACCCCTTGCTTCTTGCCGACTCCTGGTATCCATGTCGGTGCGGAAACAATTGCAGCCAAAGCATCAGGTACTATGAGATCTCGTAAGCGATCCCCGGCCGATATAACGCTCCGCCCAAGCAGATTTGCCGCGCGTGCACCGTTGTGAAGTGGATTAGGTATAGCACCAAAATTAGCCGACAAAAGAGCGCGGTGGGCCTGTGGCTGTCGTGAAATGTTGGATTTCTCTACACTGGACAAAGCCGGTGGATTTTCCTGTCCGTGAATAACGGTTGTGCCTGGCGTCAGCTTACTCTGAAGGGCAATTATTTTGCGTAAAGTGGGAGCAGGTAGATGCTCTTTCGCCTGTTTCAGGAAGACATTTCGTTAGCGATATAGACCCGAATAGAATTGGACTGAGTCACCAGGCTAATAAGACAATCGGCGTGGAAAGTATGACGACAAGGGAATACATAAAACTGTCTTCGCAGTAATAGCTGGGAGCAGACAGAGCACTGCTCCCCCGCATCAATTGTGACAAAGCGATTCTTCAAAGCGACGATGTCATGCTTAATGGATTCAGCCGTACGAGTAGCATCATCCATCTCGCCCTTGAGGGCATCAATCTGGGCAGAGTAGCCCTCTAAAGCATGTGCAATTTCTTCCTTGAAGTCGTCAATCACAACGAAATCGGGGAAAAACGGCAGGATATCTTCGATTTTCAAAAGGTCGGTGTCTTCCAAAAATCGCATCGCTCTATAGACGTTGAGCTATCATTATCCTCGCCATGTTTGATACACATACGCTTTGATGTCTTTTTTATCTTGGACGACGTAACGTGCGATCTTGAGCCACAGCTTTTTGCGCAGGGGTTGGTCATCTTCAGGCATATCAGCATTGATCTTCGCCAGCTCTAGATCACCTTTTTCGAGCGCTAGGTCAACCGAGTTCTCCCACAACCCCATCTTGGAGTAAATATGAACACAAGGCTGCGTTCTTCCAGCAATTTTGCAAAGGCGTAGAGCGTAGTCTAGATCATAATAGGGCTTCCCGGTAATGGGGTCTGATGGTGCTGTGGAAAGATATCGAAGGAGGGGCCCATCGTCGATGTTTGCTTCATATATAGGCGAGGACGTCGGAGTAACGTAAAACGTAACGAGGAGATTATGTACCGTAGGCGAGGTATTATTTTGCTCGAAGACAAGATGACTGAGATACCGTGTAGCTTGATTCGGGGATAAAGGATCTCGAGGGGCGTGCTGGAGCTGAAGAATAGAAGGGATGAGACGGAGAGGGTCAAGGGAGGATTGCCGCAGCCATGCATCGACAGTTTCTTTGGGTGCTTGTCGCATGAGAACCGGACCAAACCGGTAATACAACTCAAGATCAGACTTGGCCTTGGTCAGCAGTTTCAGCAACACTGATCGACCCAAAGCAACCTACTTGGCGGTTCAGGACCTCAATAGCTTGAGACCAATTCTCCTCAAGTATCCAGTGCTCAATTACCCTCCGGTGATCACCGATGGAGTTGGCAAAGTATAAGTACATGTCCGTCCTTCCATGACCTTGGACGAGTTCGTAAACAGTATCAGGATCCAAGTTATACTAATGCAGTCACATCAACGTATTTAAGCCCAGGTAACCGATACACACCTTGTATGTGTCAAAGAATTGTCGAAGGTCGTCCACTATTATGGTCCGTTCAGTTTGGAGATTGTCTACGTCATGTAAGATCGACTCGGATGCGACTATGTCGTCTAGCTCGTTGCATTTATCGAGGTACACCTCAATAAGCCAAGTAGCTAACATCATCCGTTGCGTTAGATCCTGATAAGTTACGAGATTTAGTCCTATAATTAGGTTCCGGTATTACTTAGGGTACATACTCCTTTTCGCGTGCGCTCCAGCCTTGAAATAAGGTATGACCTTAAGGCGTCTCGTTCGTTAGCATCCAAAAACTTCAGCGCAACTTCTTCAAATGAGCTGGAACACTGAGCATAACATTGCGCAGCCTGAAAGAAGCGACCTTCCTCGAAGTACGCATGTGCTTGAGCTGTGAGTACAGTATCCCGTTGTTGAGCACTCTACACGTCAGCGGAATATAAGAGAACTACAAAAATAGCAATAGTAGATTGCACCTTGGCAAGCCTCAGTGCTACGTCATATTCCTTCTTAGCTAGAAAAATCTTCCAGACGTCACGATCTTCATTGCCAACGACTAGTTCGAAGAGCGATTGGTCGGTATATATCCAGTAGGTCTTTCGAACAGGGTCAGATGCCATCCCCAATACTTCCTCGCCAGGTTTCTACAGCAGTTTGATGTGAGTAATATTGTAGGAATGAACAGATGACTGGTTTACAAGCGGTAGAGACTCCTCGTACTTAAGTTTGTCGTCCAGATTACATACGCCTGCTATTCGATCCTTGTATAGGAAGATGAAGTGAAACTCTGTGAGTGTAATAGACCGAGGCTCTAACGGTGCATCGGGGCTTGTAGAAAGGTATGGATACGGCAACAGCTGTGCGGCATCAATCAAATCCTCCGATTTGGTCTCAAAGTTCAATGTTCCGTGATATATCCCAGGTCCTTTGTGGATCTGTTATGAAACTCGAAATATATAGCTCACAAAGCTAACCTGTCATCCATGCTATACTCTTCGGAAGAGATAAGGCCTGATCAGGGTTCGGCGTATAGAAACGGAGCTCGGAGTGTTGCAAGTTACCTGGTAATTCCAGGATCTCTATGGGGGGTCCAATAAAGATAACTCTACTATTAGAACCGAGGACAGGCTTACTCGGGGCACTGTCTCGGTAGCTGGCGAACAGCCCAGAGAAAACACGACCACCATCCTCGGACTTCCTGTCAGGGGTTCCTACGAACTGGTATATACGCGTAGATGTAGTGACGATAACCACCGCCTTTTCTTGGTCTGACGGGGAGAAAAAGTCGAACTTGATGCCCGTTATCGGATGCCGTTCGGGAAGTGAAAAAACAACTTGAAGATATCGCTCTTGGGATTTAAAAAAATCATCTTCTGCATCGAGAACAGCTTCGTAGATAGACCCGTTTCGAGCACCGACGAGAATTTCCCGTGTAGATGTGGTGTGCGAGGCCGAAAGTAACGCTCTCTTATTCCAGGCGATGCTCTCGATGACCATCTTGAACCCTTTGAGTCGACGAGGTTCTTTCCATGCACGATACAGGTACCAGTTTTCCCCTTGAACAGAGGTCATGATGATATGCCGTCCGGAAGGATCCATGAAGAGTTTATAAAGAGTCATCTCCGTAGGTTTTCGTGGTATCTTAACCTTGATGACTTGGTCAGAATGAGACAGCTCTATCATAACAACGACGTTTGAAGAGAGACCCATAGCAAGCATATCTGAGCACACGGCGAATGATACGAGAGGGGCCGGGAAAATATATTGTACGCGTCCAAGGTCAAATATAGGCACATTCGCAGCCGCTAGATCAACGTTCCCCAGCTAATATAAATATGTTGTCAATGTTATCAATGAAAAGACATAGACGGTCATGCATACCGAACGGGTCTCTTCTATTCCCAGCTGGGGGCTTCCAGATCGAGGCTCAAAGCCCTCATATTGCAACTGAGGCAATGGTAGACCACCAGTAGCCGCTGCCGCTGCGGGACCATTGGAGTGCTCAACATCTAATCATTTCTCTTTTGTTGAGCGGAAAACGTGTGGGAAAGATAGAGCTCACATTCGTCGAACATATGAAGACGTTGGTTAAAGCAAAGTTGCGCGTGCACGTGTAAACATCAACCGGCTCACCACTCAGATCATTATCGTTATGTCGCGCCCTATGCCTCGCCTATTTGTCGTCAGACATGGTACAGTGATCATAAGTTATTGTTTCCCAATTGCTTATAATCATGGCTAGGCGAAACCGAATGGTCACTTAACGGGTTAGTTTTTCCGTTGGCTTCACATACAGACAGCTGACATATAATAGACGACATGTATGCCAATTGACTGAATTTTACTATTTCCCTTTCTGAGGCAAGGCTCCAGACGGGGCGCACAGATATACCGCTAACAATTAGAGGAGAACAGCAGGTTCAAGATAAAGCTCAAAATATCGTTGGCCATGGTTGTAAGAGTGCAACATACTGTCTCTTCCTTAGGCTTATGGTCCAAAGTGATCGTTGATCCTAAAAATCTTTGCATGGTTTTCGTCTCGCCTCGTCAGCGTGCTCATAAGACCTTTCATCTCTTATTTGGTCACTTAACCGAGCTCCCTCAACACACCTTAGATGAAGAAGTTCGGGAGTGGGATTACGGTAAACATTAATCAAGATTTTGCGTTGAAACGAAGCTTATGAAGCAGGGGAGTACGAGGGTCTCTTAACCGCTGAGATCAAACAAATCAACCCTACCTGGAATATTTGGAATGATGGGCAAGCTTCTAGTCCTGTGTACATTTTCTAGCCAACAACGTGCTCCTAGCTGCCCGAGTGGAGAGTCCGTGGAACAAATGCAAACACGTATTGACAACATTATTACGAAGGTTAGTCTTCAACGCCAACTGAAGCCGGTTCTAATTTGAATATAATGTCAGGTCCGTGAATATCATCGAGCATATAAAGAGGAGGGTATAAACACTCGAGACGTGTTGATTGTCGCGCATGGCCATTTCAGTCGCGTCCTGATCTCTCGCTGGATCAACTTTCCGTTATGTCTAGGTCAGTTTGTTTTCAACTCAATTAATGTATGCTCACATCAGACCAAGGTACCCATTTTAACGTGGAACCCGCATCTGTCTGTGCCCTTTTGACAAGTAAACGTCTTCAAGTGCTGACCGGTAATTTGCAGTTGACGGTTCTTAGCTACAATCACAACTCTCTCAGCGAGCCAGCTCTCAACGCATTGAATTTGTATGCTGATCATGTATTGTGAAATAGTTTGTACTTATTAGAATCAATGGACATAAGTTTTTGTATCAGTATAAGATTTATTTGGTCGCGTCGACGCGTCGTCTGCTGTGACAGTGCTGTCGTGGTTTGATTGGTTCCGTGAATTATCTCTAGTCAAGCACGCCCCTCCACAACTCATGTCTGCGGTTGACCCACAGAATGCTGAACCGAAGACGATGACGGAAGAAGCTGGAAATCCTCCAGAGTCTCCAGGGGAGATAACCGACGTGCCACACAGCGTCGCTCTCTCTCACGAGGTGGTTGGTGTGGACAGTACCAAACAAAGAGAAGACGATATCGCCCTCCGCAGTGAACAAGATCCGTCCACTGCTGATAGTGCACTACCCCCAGACGATGAGACTGCACCTGCACGTGCAAAAGACACGCCTAAAGCAATGGACACCGACAAGCTACATGCCAACAAGCAATCTCCTACCAAAGCCAAAACATCCGTGTCAGTCAAAACTGCTCCTGGCAAATCCAATGGAGGACCTTCTACCCCTGTCGTTAAAAAGGTACTTATTCGTCTTTTACTTGTCCGTTTTACTCAGGAAGATAGGTAATCGACTCGGGGACTTTTGGTGCTGGTACTACCAGCAAATCACTCGCCACAAGATCTGTAGCCATGGCCAATCCTCCAGCACCGTTGACTGTAAAGAAGTCTTCAGGCTCGGCTGCGGCTGCTTCACGAGCACCTACAACATCCTCACGTACGCTGGCTGCTTCTGTCCCTGTGGCTCCAAATACTCGAAGACAACTTGCCATTACTACAGAGGCCTCCACCACTAGATCTCCTACCTCAAAACCTATGTTAACCAGTGCAAAGATTCCCCCTGCAACTTCTGCAAGATCAATGGCTTCGGGCGCTGCTTCAGCTGTGTCACCCACTGGCTCTGCTGCATCTGTTTCCTCACGCCCTAGAGCATCTGTATCAGAAGGTGTAAAGCGTGGAGCACCGAATATTGTCTCTAGGCAAAGCATCGCAACTGGGACAAAGCCTTTAACAACCAACCGACCACCCATAACTGCCGCGGCTGCCAAGTCATCTCGCACGACGACTTCCATTTCATCCGTTCATGAGTCGAAAGAAAACGGGACATTGCTGGAGGATCTGCGCAAACAGGTATGCAAGATGGACGCGTAGTCAATTAATAACTAATCACGTCAGATGTCAAGCTCAAAGAATCAAATGAGTCTCTCGCCTCCAAGCTCAGCATTGCGGCCGAGCTCGAGGATCGTATTGGCGAGCTTACAAGCTCCTTGGAGACTTCCGTCGCGGATCTGGCAGCCCACAAAGCTTTGGTAGACCAATTGAAACAGGACAAGCTTACGTTGGAGGAGCAAGTTTTCCAGACGAAAGAGACACCTGCAAATTTGAAAGTAGGATCCTCAGATGGCGAGTCTTCCTTGATTGCGATACGACAGGATGTGAGTATCACTAAAATGTATGTTTGAATGATTCCCTGCTCAATTTCGGTACGCTGTTAAAGCTCGAGGCAGCCAAAGCCACCTCTATTTCTCAAAACGAGCTCGTCGAGAGCCTTCGTGCCCAAATTGAGGCGTTGGAAAATCAGGTCGAAAACTCAAAGGAATCCTTGAGAACTACACAAAACTCTACTTCCATGGAATTAGAGAAGGCTGCCGTTGAACACGAAGCATATCTCAAAGCACAAGCGGATCTGAAAGCGATAGCAGTGGAAGCCGAGGCCTTGAAGGCCATTCAGACATCGGTGCTCGAAGAATCAGCAGCCAAGCGCAAGGAGCTACAGGCAAAAGCTGCCTTGGTCGACGATCTCAATGTCCAGGTAAACAGGCTTAAAGAAGAAAAAGAAGAAACCTCCGGAAAGCTTTCGGAGCTCGAGGTCGAAATATTGGAGTTAAAGGAGTCCCAGGAGGTTGTAGAAGATGAGCGTAATCGCCTACTTGCGGAAATAAAAAAACTACAAGGGGAGGACTCCAAGGCCAAGGCTACTTTGCAGCAGGCTCTCCAAGACGCAAAAGCGAGACAAGCTGAGGCCATAACTCGAGTTGCAGAGCTCCAGAAGGTTCACGCGGTCGAAACCGAAGCGGCGTCTCGTGAGCAACAGAGTTTGAATGCCTCTATCGAACTTTTGAAGGAGCAGCTATCTGATGCTTTCGCTGCGAAAGAGCTAAATAGAACCAATGCTTTGGCATCTGCTGAGGCGCATGCTCGTAAACTTGAAGAAATAGAGGGCTTTCATGCGAACCGACAAGCAGAGCTCTCGGAAAAGATGGAACAAATCACCATCGAGCTACAGGTCGCTATACATTCAGATAGTTGATCACTAGTGCTGACTCCTAAAACACAGAATCAAGAAGCTTATTACAACACCAAGCTCCAAGCTGCCAAAAACGAACATAGCCGCCTCTTGGAGGATGCGTTTGAACGAGCAAAGGTAGAGATATTTATCAGGCTACCCAACATTTATTCTCATATGCACCGTAGATTGCAGCTGGAGAGGAACATACGCAGGAGCTGCAGGCTCTTCGTACGGATTCTGCTTTCTCCATTGAGCAAGTTCAAGCTGCCAACAAACAATCCATCGAGGACTTGAAAGCTGAGCATGCAACCACACTGGAAACCGAAGTCAACCGTTCCGAGAAAGCTATCAAGAATCTCGAGTTTGAGCTCAGAGTCACACAGGATGACCTGGCAAAAACAAAAGCAGCCTTAGACTCTGCTCGTGATGAAGTCAGGCATCTCACTCGGCAACGTGACGAAGCTCTTGCCCAAGTTGCTTCTGCTCCCAACGTTTCTACGCATATCGATGATGTGAAACGCTTGAGTCAGGAGTTGGCCAACTCCAAAGATGACTTAGCCGCCATGTCAGAAATGCTTGACCTTACCAAAGCTTCTCTCACCGAGATGTCCAACAAGCAGTCGCAAGATTTAGAAGATGCAGCTCGTGCTCGTGCCGAAGAAGTTGTCAAACTTCGTGCTGCTCATGATGAGGAGGTTGTCACGCTCGCAAACCAAAAATTGGAACTTTCAATGAAGGTCTCTGATCTTGAAGGGGAACTTGCGACACTGAAAGCCACTCTAGAATCTAACCATACCGCTCCAAAGAGCGTGAACGGTCCAACTTCGTCAACTTCGCCAGACATCACAAAGGAGCAGCTACAGAAAATGCATGAAGCACATAATCTCAAGATATACGACCTTGAGGCTATGCATGAAAAGACCATCAAGGCTCTTAGAAATGAGTTGGAAGCATCACAGGAAAAAGTTATTGAACTCAATGCTGAAGTCGAACGCAAGGCGATGGAAATTCAGTATCTAGAACAAGATCAAGATGAGAATCAAGAACAAATCGACCGGTGAGTTTGCTTTTTACCTTCTTCATTTGTGAGCGGGAATGATTATAATGCCACTTGCACTCAGAATCAAGGAGGAACTGGACACTCTCACGAACAAGGATGCTGCGGCATAACAGGCATGATTATGATACCTTTGGGAATGGACCGGAATACGCCCCCTTTCACTCTTGTTCTAACTCAGAACGGTAGCAGTTCTCGGAAATGTTATAGATCTCTCTTCCGATCGATATCAAGTCGGAGATGCTTGCCACACTTTTTCTTACACCCATACTTCTGCTACGTACTATACCCAGTCGCTTAACCTTTGTCCACGATTCCAACTCTTTGTCTATACATTGAAAATAGATCGTAATCCTGATCAACAAGGTGGTACGAGTAGATCTTCTAGCGGCTAAATCCGATTGCTTCGGGATTGCCCAAGAATAGCATGGTTGTATAAAGCTGATCCAAATTTTGCTTTCATCGCCTCATTTTCTTTCCTTCCTTCCACAACTCTTTCGGTCAACCCCATGGCAATCCAAAAAGAACCTGGCCAAAAGGGCGTCAGCTGGTCAAATATTGCAATTGGTGAATTCGACCTTCTGGTTTGTTTCTTCGAATGTGCCAGCTAACGATACATGTAAGGCGCTATTATGAATATGGTACGTAAACCCATGAACATAGATGGAAGAAAAAGGCCAACATGAATGTCTATGTTGATTACTTGAACAGTTTGTGCGTGCTTTTTTGCTCGTTGCTTTCACTCCTGACATCCTACTTTTTGCTAGGAGGCAAGTTTGATATGTTAATACGCAAAGAGGAAGACGTTACAGATTCCGTGGAATATAGGTCACGACTCTTGGACAGCCTTTGGAGGTTTTGAAAACCCAAATGGCGGCCAATCGATCACAAAGCATGTTGCAAGCCTGCAAAACAGTCTGGTCGCGTGGTGGTGCTACTGGATTCTTTCAAGGACTTATACCCTGGGTTAATATACGACTCGTTGCTCATTTTGCCATCTGACGTGGCGTGCTAGGCATGGATTGAAGCTTCCACGAAAGGCGGTGTTTTGATTTTCACAGCTTCCGAAGTCGAAACAGCATCCCTTGCAGCTGGAATAAACCCGGCCTTTGCTGGCTTGTTGGGTGGTATGACAGGCGGCATTGCGCAAGCATATGCAACTATGGGTGAGTCTTCGTAGTGAACTCGGACCCAACTTCTCGTCCTCTCCTCCCGACACCTGAATTTATCTGTCAACAATATATCAGGCTTTACAACATGTATGAAAACAGTAGAAATCACGCGCCAGAAGACCGCTTCCACTGGTGTCAAGCCACCGTCCACATGGGCTGTGTTCGCGGACATTTATCGTAGGGAAGGTATTGCTGGTGTCAACAAGGGCGTGAATGCCGTCGCCGTTAGACAATGCACCAATTGGGGATCGCGGTACGCTACTGTTTCTTCCTACTGGAGGGAGCGCTGACTAGAGTTACGAATCCATTAGCATGGGTTTTGCTCGTCTGGCTGAAACTTCTATAAGGAAAATCAAAGGCAAATCAGAAGGTGAAAGTCTAAGTGCTCCCGACAAAATTCTAGCCTCAACGGTTGGTGGTGCACTGGCCACTTGGAATCAGCCTATTGAAGTCATCCGGGTTGAAGTATGGACTTCTATCGCTATCATTCACTTTCGTGTTCTGACTAGTGATGCAATAGATGCAGTCAATGGCGAAGAGCGCTGCAAACAATCCCAATCGACCTGCGAAACTTACCATCTTGAACACATTATCCTATGTCTATCGTGAAAATGGCCTGAAAGGTCTCTATCGTGGGGTCACTCCCCGCATTGGTCTTGGTATTTGGCAAACCATATGTATGGTGTCCTTCGCCGACTATGTCAAACTTTGGTACGTTAAAGGTCGAGCGCTTTTCCCACCAAGTTAACATATCTTACAGGGTGAAAGGACGTCAATAATAGTCTCGTAGTATATACCTTAATTCTATACCTTGATAGTTTATAGTAGACGTAAGTAGTGGTGATCAGGTAATCGGGCATCGGCAATCGAATGGCCGGAGTATGGACACTCTTGTCTTCTCACCAAACTAACATCATGAATATTGCGGAAACAAAGGGCAGTCGCACCCTTCTGCAGAGGTATCTTGTAGCCCTATCTGCCAACCCTTTGAGAACGAAAGCGATCACGACAGGTAACATCACAACCCCATTGCAACAGTAGACTTCAAAGACCTTCCAGGGACTTTATGTTTCTTACAGGAGGTCCTCGGCAGCACTATCGCAGGCTCACCCCCCCAGAGGCCTTCGAAAGACGCATCATACATTCTACACGCTCTAGCAGCCCTTAACGTTGACTTGAAGGCGTTCAAAATGGCAGCCTACGGGTTTTTCGTGTCCGCACCCATGGGTCACTACTTGACAGGCGTTCTTCAGAAAGCGTTCATAGGAAGGACGGACACGCGTGCAAAGATAGCTCAGATCTTTGCAAACAGCCTGTTTGTTGCACCCATCCAAGCGGCAGGTATAAATTTCCACCTCACACCTAATGACCACGCTCTCACATCAGCAGTCTTTCTCTCTTCCATGGCAATCATCAGCGGTGCGAAGACCGTTGACGAAATCATCAAGACGGTAAAAGCCGGATTCTTCTCCGTCCTTCGGGTGAGAAACACAGAATGTTGCCTGTTAGTATCGAGTAATTCCAAAAATCGCAGGTCTCGTGGGTTGTCTCCCCGTTGAGTATGATGATAGCACAGAAATTCATCCCTTTGAATGTATGTAACCAGATGATGATTATCTTGAGCTGTGCCTCAAATGATACTAGCTCTGGGTACCTTTTTTCAACTCAGTGCAATTTGTCCTAGGGGTCGGTGCAGCACCACTCTGTCAAGTATCACTACTCACCAATCCCAACAGACGTTTTTCAATGTCAGAGTTAAGCAAATGAGGCTTGCTGCAGTCAAGAAAGCTAGAAGAGATATGAGAGAAAACAAGGATGATGAAGATTAAGATGTGCAAGCTAATCATGACCATCTGTATATTATTTATGCTGATGGGCTGTGGATCTCATGTCACACACAACTAAAGAAGGCTCATTCGCCAGTAAAGAAATCTGTTTGTAGCGGTGCCGCACACGTTTTGCAGTTCCATTTTGCAGCGAAGTCTCCAAAACTTCGGTCTCGAGGCGCCATCCACCTAGTCCGTATGTTCCAGGTCCGGCAATCCACAAGTTCGGCTGGATCATGTTTACTTTAGAGGGATCAAGAGTACCTCGAAATGTAAGTTGGCCCATGTATGGCGGCGGTAGCGTAGCACTGGGAATCGATGGTGACCATTTGGTAGGGAGAAAACCGAGATCAACTCACGAAGACTGGAGATATGGAATGGTGTCCCCGGCTAACCTCAATACAAACTGCACTTTATGTGTCAGAGAACAGTTACGAATGTTGATGGCCACTGAGGCACGACAAGGCCTACACAGCAATGAGATCAGCGCTCAAATAAAAGCAGTCAGGTGTTAAGAGAACGCGAACCCTTTGCCAAAATCGTGGTATAAAGCGGCAGGCTCTTGTATAATGAGTACTACCGGGTCCATTTCGGTATTCCATTCACTCTCACGGATAGCACCTATGATTTCGGCTCTCTCTCGCTGAGTTTCGACGTACATGCTACGATTAACTTTAGCGCTTTCAGCCTCTTCAATGATGTCGCGAAGGGCAGTATGACCAGCCCCAAGGGTAAGGCCAGAAACGGTGATATGTCCAGCACGTCGTTGTGGAGGAATTTCCCAAAATACAACGAAATCAATAGACGAAGGGTTGTACAAGGGGAAGACATAAGGATAGGACTGGCTCGGTATATGTGGATGTGATTGGGCCAGTGCACGGTGTACTATAGTCCGTTTGTGACAATGGAGTAGCTGAATGGTAATTGGCTGGGTAACAATTTGCGTAATCTGAAAGAAGAAAAAAAAAAGAGCCTTTAGTTTACAAAAGTTTCGGATTAGAAGCAATGCAGAACCTCAGAGACATTACTACAGAAGAGGTCGATGGATGGAGGATGCGAATTTATCACCGATTTCCCACTGAGAATGTCTCGTAATTTTGTTGAGACAAATTCATGAACATCTTGGAAGTCCGAGCCCCGCCAGTTTACACCAAAGAATATGTTAAGCGATTGGAGAGGTGGTAACGACTCGCTAGAAGGAAAGTAAGCCTCGAGCAAGAATAGAAAAAAGCAGCGTACAGATCATAGTTACCCATGGGAGTGCATTCCCAAGCTGGACTTACAGTAGTAACTTGTGTGATCCTGACTGGGCTGGCAGGAAGAGCTAACATTTCCAGTTGCGCCAAGAACAAATGATCCAAGGATTGGCAGGGGTTAGCGGTCACTGAGAACTCCAGTATTTGATATACCTGATAGTACCAGCTGACCCGAACAGATCGAAATCGATCCTTAAAATTTGGGTGAGATGATGTATCAGATATGATACGAAACTGACATGAGCCCGATAAACAAATAGCAGATGAAGCTCCTGCTCGCCATGAAATTGTGCATGGAGTTGTATAGGAAGCTCCATTGGTTCAGAAGGATTCAATGATCCAGATTCCGAAGATATGACTCGTTGTGGGTCTCCAGGCGAAAGTGAATTGCTGGACCGTAAAATCTCTCTAGGTTCCAACTCATCTAAAAGCCTTTAGCTAAAACTGGTTACACACAATCTCAGCTTACCAAAGCCTTCATCTGGGCCCATCCAGAGAGCATCTTCGTGCCCAGCCACCATCCATACTTCATTAATGGGTCCATTGCCCAGGTTACAAAACCGGAGTCTCAGTTCTTTCCTCTCCCCTTGGGCTAAAGAGATACGTTCCTTGTCCAGGAATTCTACATGAAGCCTGTGCTCAGCTACTTCCACCTCGATGCGTAGATCAACACCTGGGGCATAAGTCGGTTTTTGTCGCTGAATCGCTGTGTCGTGGAGTCGGTGGCCTGGGGAGGCGAGGGTCTCTGTAGCCCGCAATAACGAAAGAAAATCGTAAGTCATGTGGGTAACGGATAAGGACATTGCACGGGACGGTTTGATGCGTATTGGTACCTAAATGTACGCTTGAGTTATTTGTTCGTTCACTTGATTTCCGGAAAGATCACCGTCCGTAGTTCTTTTGCGCCAAGTACTAGATCATCGATCGTCTCCACCTCAACGAATTGGGTAGAAGACGAGATTTCTCTAGCTTTTCCCTCTTCTATAATAGTGAGTGTCACATTTGATAGGTTAACCTCTGTGTTCAGTGGATTTTGCAGAACTAGGTCAACCCAGAATACCTCTAAACAGGGTTGGAATCCGATCAACACTCAAGCTTAGGCTTACCGTTAACATATGCCCTTCCGCTGGATAATAAGCCCTCTTTTAGTCCAGTAGATCCTGAGAACCTTGACCATTGTTTCTCGCGTGTTTCCCATAAACTTTTCAGATCGCTAGAATTTGTATGGTGAAGCCTTAAAGAGGTCTGCTTAGTGAGGCAGAACGAAATAGGTAATTTCAGATCCGCGAGTTGCTGACTATCTCGCGATGTTGCTTTGAAATGCTGTGAATACAAAGGTGTTATCAGTGACAGCATACCTGCTAATAATGACCGACCCACTGCATATGCTACGCGGAAATCATCAAGAAAGAGCTTATCAACGCCAGTTTTGTCCTCGTTTATGGGATCTGATGAATTCTGATATGCGAGAGATTCTAAGCCTCTTAGTAGTCCCACAAAAAAGTGAACGGCTCCCGCAGCATCACCAGTGGTATACAGTAGCCGACCTGGCAACGTGTTATCCGCAATGCGTTTAGTTGATTGATCAGGCCTACCTAGTGGATGTTCAATGCCCGACATTATGGCATCAATTCCATTCGCCTCGAGAGGAGTCTGCCCTTCGGATTCCCAAAAAGAGGGCGAAAGTGACTTCTGAGGTCGGTTTTTGTAGAGTTCGTGAGCCTTGCGAAGGAAAAACATAGTTAAAGGTTTCTGACTGCTGCATTAGCCTGAGCCTCTTCCCCAGAGGCTTTTAAATGTGCCTCACAATGCCACATTTTTCTAATCTGCTTGCTGCACAGAAGTACCACAATGCGGCTCGCCGTTTGGCCCCTTTCTTTGAACTTAATAAGGCAGCATGAGCTAGAAGGAGAGCCGATGGAGGCTCTTCTGACTTGGCACCTTATCAGTCATTTGTTCTCTGATAACCCGTCTCAATTGCACGTACATTCCCAGCAGCCAAAACGAGCCACCGATCACCCTCGGAAGGAAAGCCAAGAAAATCCAAAGCATTGATTCCAACCTCCCAGCGAACAGCGTATTTAAGTGCAAGAAATTGTTCTCGTGGCTGCGGATCAGCCTGCTGGAGATGTAAACTCGCCAAAGCATTCGCCGCGTAGAGAGGTAGGGTGACAGAGGGTGTAAGAATTAATGGCAGGATGTCCTTTGCGCGTATCGTAAGTCAATACAAGAGAGTAAATTCAATAGTATGGCAGCGCACGCACTGATCCGCCCTTTCCATCTTTTCTCAGGGTCTCCCATACAGTCACAGCTAACTTCAAATCGCCCAGAATTGTCGCAAACTCGGCGAGTCGACGTTGTTGTGAAGGAGGGGATATGGAAGTTCTATTCAAGCCCTGTGTGGATGAGCCATGGGGGGGATTTGGAGGAATAGAAGAAACGGAGGATACAGGGTTGTGTGCTGGCACATGAGACGGAGATGGAGATGGCGAGCCGAAAAGACGCCGGGTAGACGAAAATAACCGGGATGGAAGCCTACGAGTAGATGAGAACTATACAATGATGTCAACAAAGATACGGTCGATAAATATAGGGATATGTACAGCTTCGTTCCAGTCAACAACACATTTCTCCATCCAAGGTAGTAAGCTCATTACCAAAAATTCACGCGTAAACCGCGCAGTCTGTTGGATGTCCTTCTCAAACATTCGGATAGTGTAGAGCCCACTAGATTCAGTCGGAACATTAGTTTCAAGAGAAGAAGTCGCCGATGGGATGTAAGAATTGATTGTATCAGAAGGGGGTGGAGGTAGTCGCGGCATCGGTGCTGGTATGGGTACAGGAGATGGGGGAATTGATGGGAGGGATAAATGAAGGAGATAGGCGTGCAAACCGAACTGCTTCTTCACGGCATTGAAGAGAGCTCCTGCTCTGTGAAACAAAGAATCGTAGATGAATGCGCTGTCAAATGACATAACCTGAACCTGACCTACTCTTCGTCCGATAGGGATGAGTCTTCGGGGTGAATGATGAGTGTGTAGCGAAGGATATTAGGGTCAACCCAAGGTGGAAACTGGAGAGGCCGAGAATGTAACGTTGTGATTACTTGCAGAGGGTTCACGGTTTTTGTAGACACGGCAAAGATAACTGAAGTCATTGAATACAAATGGAATAGACACGATTACGGAAGCGATGCATACTTGCTACAGGATGATTCCATCCTTCTGTTTTTGAAGGTACGTGATCCCCTTCTGTGCAGCGTCGGAGTTCATCCCACCAGGGTGTCCTGTGGGCATGCTCATCGCTAATTTGTTTTGAATTCTCGACCCAGTTAGCGCATCTTTTGTTGATACGCGCACCTATCCAGTCGATGGTACGAGCGGCTCGTTGCTGCTCATCTTCACGGCAAGTCGTTTCGATTTCAGACAAATCGGAAAAACGAAGATTAAACGACGAATGAGAAACTGATGTGAGATTAGTAGTACGAGTTGTGACTGGATTGTGCTTGTCAATGAATTGGATGCCAGTGCGGTCCAATAGTATTCATACCTTGTGGTAAAGGCGAAAACGATTGTAGAACATGTGGCAAAGGAGGTAGTGATGATGCTAGCAAAAGGTCTATGAGATCTTGTGAAGGTAGAATGCAGACATGAGGACTGAGCGACAAGGGCAACGATGGAGGCATATTGTAAAGGGGACTTTGATTATGTAATTTTATCTGTTTATTTATTTAGCTCCTTGATGACTTCTCCAATCTTGCGTAATTTCTCGTCAGTTGGCATCTAGAAATGAGTATACCATGATACACATCGTAACTTTGTCTTCCACCCTTACCTCGTAGAAGTTGTGCATTCGTTGCTTGCGTTCCTCGTCGGCCGCCTCCTGCTTCGCAACATTCTCAACAAAATCATAGGCTTTACCCATCGTAATCTTCTTTCCTACCCCTCGCCTCGCTCTCGAGGGTCGTTTGTTCCGTTTGAGCCCACGTTGCTCATTTTTCTTCCCTTCCCAGATCCCTTTTTCATTCAGTTCTTCCCCGGCATCTCTCCATCCCTCAGGGCCCCATCCGCCCTCAGCTACATTATCCCGCCACGGATCTTCTCCATGCAAGATCACCAAATCCCTTGTCCACGTATTTTGTAACTTCTCCAGAAATTCCTCAAGCCTCAATACCTTTCCCCTTTTTGCTGCCTCAACTCCTCTGATCCAAAACGGTACTATGTCCTGAGCCAATCCTACATCCATTTCATTCCGTCTCAACTTCATCTGTTCGATAGTAAGTAGAGGTTCCAGAGGGGCGGTCCAGTCGTTTGCAGGCGTCCAGTCCCATATACGAGACTCTGCCTCTTTGCGATGTTTAATCTCATGTTCACAAGAATGCTGCTCGTGCGCTTGTGCTGCTTTTAGCGTCATATAGTTCACTAGTAGCCCGCTGTTCGGTGGAGTGCATAGGTTACAAAACCATTCATCGCGGGTTCCTACATTCTGAGTAAAATCTATGAACATATAAACACGTAAGTATGGATGCATATCGCTAACAACTAAAGCACCACACTAACCCTCGGGGTGTATGAAGTTGGGTCGTGCTGAGGAGCTCGAGTTCGAGGACATAAGATATTGAATGTCAATCTACCAACATGAGATGTCTACTTATATAACATGCTGGCTTTGTGTACGTGGGACTCGGGCTCGGCAAAACAGTCGCTAAATAAAGATATAGTCAATGATTTAACGCCAACCCCTTTGGACGTCGTCTACATAATATCTACAACAGGAGTTTAGTAGAACCCCTATAACCTTTTATCATGGTATGCTGCATATCAAACCACAGACACCGAGTGTAGATTAATATCTCGAACTACGAAGGTCCTGGTGCCGGATCCACCCAGGTTCCGTTTGGCCATAGTATAGCAGGCATGGTGAAGTCCCCGGTGATGCCACTCGATGTGAACTAACCGACCACACAGTCAGAAGGGAGGTCAACAATCGTTCCATGTGGGTTGAAACTTACCGCGAGCCTAAAGAAGTGGGGAATAGACATATTGAATGCAGCAAGGGAAAAGTTGAGTCCAGTACCAGCGTATCTCTCCACATCGTCTATTAGCAAGGAAAATCCATCCCAGTCGCCATCAAGTCCACCCCAACTGATGGTCTGGTTTGCGAATGGAACTGATGCATTGAAATTGGTAGAGTTGGTCATAAACTTTGGTATAAGGGATCCTTGCGGGCCATCTTGCCTCAGCTAGAGAAATAGATGGTGAGGTACGTATCTGGGTCGCAGAGTATAAGCTTAATACCTCGCTAGTCGTCTGGAGGATGGAGTCAAAACCAAAAACAGCCACGCCATTCAAGAATAAGCCCAGTAAGAGTCCCTGATAGATCGCCGACAGTCTTGTTGGGAAGGCAGTTCCAGGAATAAGGACCATTGCTATAATGTAATGGTGAATCCGCAGCTGCAGATTGGGAAGCAGACCTATCACTAAAGTGATGAGCCCTCCCAAAATGTACCACTTCAAGTAGTGCGTGAGCCAGCCAGTTTTGCGAATTACGCGAAACTGGTTGAGAACCAGTATGGTAACAACAATGATGATGATGACGAGAGCTGTTATCGCACCAGATCGTTTGGTCAAATCGGATGCCGTCAGGCGACTGATTGGAATATGTTCGAATGTTAGATTATCCAGCACACCAACCCAGAATGGTAAAAGATACCAAACTGCAGCCTCTAATGGAGCTTTTGAGAAAGCAGGCATAGTATAACGGAATGCCAAACGCCAGAAACCGTAAGCTACGAACAAGGTTGGTAGAAAGTCGCCAAAGGCTTCATTTACCGGAGGAGGGAAGGAGCGAGGTTGAGAAAAGAGTGTGATGTGCCAATAGCCTATACAAACAAGACACCAGTAGAGGACTATGGGTCTCGGTCGAAGAATGACAAAGAGGATCCATGTTATGAGCACGTTGAACGCCAGAGCACCGTCACGTTTGTCGTCACAATGAGTTAATGAAGTTGAGTCATGGAATCTGAACGATAGAGGGAAGATAGTTGGAAAGCCAATCGACGTGAGTCCATTTGCGGATAAAGGAAGAAAAGAGGTAAAGTTTCCAACAAGTTCAAGCGATGCACATCCGCCTTTAGAATTTTTAAGCAGACCTCTAAGCGACAAGTTGTTAACCATTAATCAGAAGGATAAAATAGTTTGAGCGCCTACGCTTGATTCGCAGCAGCGCAGATAAAGCTATCTCCCCTATATGTTTTCTCTGCATCCCCTCCCCCCACGATAAGAGGCTTGAATACATTCTGCTCGTTTCCGACTGTTCGAGGATTCTGAAGGATAACACTATCACATTGTGCAGGACACCGAAAATCGAATGTTGAATTCGTAAAAGGTCCACAGAGCGCTCCATCCAGGCCACATCCATTATTTGAGGCCCAATATGCGGCGGTACATCCAATGAAAGACGACGCTGGAGTGAGAAATGATTGTGCTCGCGTGAAAAGGGCAAATCCAACAATGTAGGCTGCGCCAAGAATGAAAAGAAACCAAGGTCTAGTGAAAGGCCAAGACCATTTGAGAAAGATAGATTCTATGGGTAGATATATGTGTCTGCTCCCTAATTTCCGATCTATATTCAGGATCGGAGTAGGTTCTGGAAACAGTTTTTGAGCCCTGGTACGCCTTGAGAAATAGCATATGGCTCACCAGGCAAATCAACCTTTGGGCGTGGGCCCTTCAAGTATTTTGCGACCTGCATGATTCTAGGATACCTGATAGCACATTGCCTCAGAAACCGACCACCACGAGACTCGGATGGTACAACTGGGGTCGAGACGTCGGAGTCGCCAGCAAACTCTGCTAGTTCAAGATCCCCCGGTTTACGCTCTGTGAGCATGGAAGCAAGGTCCTCTCTATGAGAAGAACCGCTGGGCAATGACATGGATGACATGTTGCATGATTAATGGTTGTTGTCCAGCCGACATTGATCATACTCAAGTACAGCATGACTAAGCAGATAAGATAAAATGATAAAATGTACTTGTTATGAACTGCCTACAATATATGATTCGTTGGGTAACTAGGACCCACGATAGTCATACACTAAACGACACTCGATGTCTTCTCCCCCAGGTCCGGTGAATTTGACATGTCTGGTATGTCGTCTCTCCCCATTGACTTCTTCGAAACCCCACGTCTGGAAAAGAAAGTAAAGCACGGCGAGTGTCACTTTCTCAAATTTACCTACCTGGTCGGCTATCCATGTTATCCCCGTTTTTGGAGTGTCACTTTCGACATAGCTTTCTATAACGCCGTAGTCGAGAGTATCCTTTGTCCAACCATTCTTCAAGAAGTCATGCTCCAACTCATCCACCTGAGTTCTTCTTGATTTCCCTCGCACGAGCCCAAAAAGGGGATCATTGAGCTCCCTTTCCTTCCACCATAAGGTTCTATTCTCAGTAGTCCCGGGTATACCCCCTGTAAGAGTCCTCGAATATCGCGAAATCAGCGAGCATGTTCATCACAAGCGGACGAGGCTTACTGGTCGATATCGACATGTTCTACCTCCTCTTTGTCTTTGTAGTGTTTGACATACAAGGTTATAGTAGAATAACTAATCGCTTTCCGCTTGTACCATGGGACGCCTTGCAAGCGAAGAATCTCATCGGAGCTTTTATCGCTCAGAGTCTTGTTCTAAAGAGCTTAATGAGTGAATATGCACCATATCTATGTGAAGAGGCCGATTTACCATGACAAAAACACCGCTGATGTCAAGGATGGTAAGTGTAGGAGGCGCAGCCATGGACGATACCGGAAAGTATTACAGTAAAGTAATAAGTATCTGAACGAACCGATTTTCACATGCTTGATATCAGATGTTACGCGAAAATAACGTGATTACTCTCCATACCGCGTCTTTGCCCCTCTCCCAGGCTTGAGGGCCTTTTGCCTCATCACCCCCAAACTCAACCATGACTCCGTCCTTAGTCCACTCGCACCATATACCAATAGAGCCTGATGATGGTCCCGCGCCCCCGCCTTTCCGATCTGGTTCTCCAAGGCACTGAACAAAGTCTTTCCCAGCTGTCGTTGGCGTGATATCCATGTGATCGGGTCGAATCTGGCCATTTCCATCCTTATCTTTTGTCTTCCCGCCAACGCTGAGTGTGAGAGGAAGCGAAGGAAATGATGAAAATGCCAGTTCCGCGGTCCTTGAAGATGTACCCTTGCTCCTGGAATCAGGTTTAGGGGTATTGTAGATGTCCATGCTTTCAAGTACTAGTCTATCGTTGTCTAATTCGGTCGGCTGAACGCCTTTGTGTGGCTTGTAACCAGACGTTGGAGAAAATAGAAGGCTTAAACCGAGCGCATGATAGTTCATATAGACCACATCAGGATATGATTTGACCTCCGGAACTGTTGCATTATCTCC
Organism: Calocybe gambosa; assembly: GCA_900068965.1. Classification (NCBI taxonomy): domain Eukaryota; kingdom Fungi; phylum Basidiomycota; class Agaricomycetes; order Agaricales; family Lyophyllaceae; genus Calocybe; species Calocybe gambosa. The sequence continues at coordinate 29,677 of CEMU01569541.1, read as the reverse complement.
TGAAGCATGACTCGCAAGAGAAGTAAGATAGATGGTTAACTGGTCCGATGATCGATGTTGCCCAAGCAGATTTCTGAGTTGCATGGAACTTGAAAGCTTGCAAGCTTCAACGTCGAACGTTGAACTGATAGGTAATATCACGTGCCCATGCTCTCTTAATTTATACTACCTCACGGTGACTGTTCTTGTCGATGGACAACGCGCATACTTTAACAGCACAGGAGCTTGATTATGTCGAAGACTCGGGTATTAACGAGACCTCCAGCGCTCTAAATCGTCTCTTTCTCAGTGTCGCTTCCTATCTTCGACCATTTACCCCTCAGATAATCCCTGTACTCGTTTGCTTCAGCTTCATACCTCTTGCGATAATTCTGTCCTTGGCCGCCGGCTTACTGGTTTGGAGGAGTGCTGCGGTCAGCTGGGAGGCACCACTGTACTTGCAATACGGGTAAGATTGTTCTGTATCTTCTGACCTCACTGACTTTCTCTTTGACAGGGATGGCACACCACCCTATGCCGTAACACCTCTTCCGTCACTAGTCTCTGGACAAAGCTATGGAATCTCTGTTCAGTTGATTCTTCCATCCACCGAATCTAATTTCGCCCTTGGCAATTTTATGACAACTTTGACTTTGGCCACCCCGTCCAATCAAACTCTTACTTCCGTTCGCCGTCCGGTGCGTTTTAGGATGTCAATTTTTATACTCTTCTCAACTTGTGGTTAGACCATCGTATTCCCGCCTCGAGCTCATCTCTTCAACCATAGACGCAGTACGATCACCATGAACGTTCTAATGTTATCATCGTTCATCCTGAATTCCCAAAAAATCAACGCGCATGTACAAATTGGGCGTAATGATGGCTGGAAAAGTCTAGGCAGTGGCGAAGGCAAAGAGATTGCTATAGTCTCTGCCATGCTTCAAGGCACGGTCACTCACTCCGGTATACGGTAACCTTCATTAATCTTAATATATCTACGCCAAAGGTTTTAAACACTCTATGCAGGGGTCTTGTGAGCCGTTTCCCGCTGATATTTTCAGCGCTCTCCACAATGGTATTCTTCATGATTTTCGCACTGATTTTGTCAGCGTGCATGCTCCCCACCGTGTTACGACACACGCCTCAAGATAAAATTAAAGAAGAGCCAGAAAACGGATTTTCAATATCACCATCACGGAGCTTAACGAGTTCGGATGGTGACGAGACCGTCTTAAGGAGATTTAGGTCCAAACCAAGAAGGGACAGAAATAAAAGAATTGTCAGTAACGTCTTCTTGATATTGCAACGCCGATCACCAATAGTATTGATAATTTAGCGTCCGATGACTTCAAGGCTGTCCCATCCAGAACCGAAGCTTCTTCGTAGACGTCGATCGAGAGCTTCTGGTGTGCTTAGCGACTGATGCCTATTCATGAATCTCTTTACGCGGTTAGAAACGTGTGCAAGTGTTGTAATATGATTGTTACTTTTCTAAACCGTTAGGGGACTATCGACTATACTTCTGCAGAATGTTTGCCAGGTATCAACCAATAAGGAGGGCATCAAGATAGAGATTTCTCTAATCGAGTAAACGTTTGAAAAAGCATAATCTCACCGTTTGCTTGAGTTTTTTATCTTGAGTGCGCTCGCTCACCATTTGGCTACTCCACTGCATCTTCTTTTGTAGAATCCCCTTTTATCTCTGTGGATTCCGCTTTTTCGGCCCCTGAATTTGTGGAACTCTCGGCACTTAATCCCTTAACTAGGTCACCGGCGTCGTCACCGTCTAGGCCTAGTTCGGCCACCAAATTTCTCAGCTCTTCCTCCGTGACCTTCACGCCTTGTAGACCATATCCTTCAAGCTCAGTACTGACGTCAATTTCGCCCACTCGTTTATTGACTGGCACATCTTTTCCTCGGAGTGGTGATTCCGGCGGTTGTGTGAGGATCTTCTTCCTGAGATGTTCTGGCGTCATCTGCAAAGGTGTAACGGCACCCGGGACGCCTATAGGTTGTTGTGGAATCGGAGGCTGATCTTCGTCGGCATTCCAGTTTTCGTGGAAGCGCAAGAAGGTTTCTAGTTCATCGTGTTCAACTGCGTCCTCACTACCGTGAAACCTCATGTAGAAGGCCTTCATCGAAAGATTCGATGTACATACAATTCGGAAAAATCCTACACGTGGGGTTAGTGAAGGTAGTATTTCAGCAACGGAGGACTCACACCAGGAAACAAGCCACCAACGAGAATGCCTGGGAGCTGTTGCTTATCTGTGACAGGATAAACAGTCTGAATACCTATGCGAATGGAATATGACCAAGATACTTGGCGGTGCCTTTCTCTTCCACAACCTTTTGGCGGATTCGTCGGACGCGAGGTCGTAAGATGTAAAGGGGATTTTCTTGACTTGTAGAATACGCAATATATACTCTGATCCAGCTGTTAGTACTTGGAAGTACAGCTCGCGATAGCATTTCGTACCCTGTTTCTGTCTCAGAGCCGGTTGAGAAGCGATAGTGGTGAGAAATACAGCGATTGGGGGAGACGGCATGGTAAAATAGTAAAAGTAGTAGTGGTAGTCAAGCTGACACTGAAAGATCGGCAATCTAGATATGTAATACACGTGCTTCTCCAGAAAGTTACCCAATAATGTCCACCAAAGTCGCCAGTCCCTCAATCAGGGTCCTCGTCGTCTGCCTTGGTACGAAGGAACAAATTGCATATGTAAAATGCGGTGTACTAATCAGGAAGTCCCAGGCAATATCTGCCGATCTCCAATCGGTGAGGCTGTCTTGAGGGATGTGGCCAAGAAACGTGAACTAGATAACATCCTTGTGGACAGCTGTGGCACAGGAGGGTGGCACGTAGGCGAGAACCCAGATGAAAGGTAAGAGGTGCAAGAAGTATGTTAATTACGACATTGTATCATGCGGCATTGTCAGGACCGTAGCAGTTTGCAGAAAGGTGAGATCGACGAGGGTCCGATATTATATTTACTGTTCGTTCAGCTCCTTTGATGTCTAGCACAAAGTACCAATATCCCGTCAGGCCCGGAAGCTTGCTAGCTCTGACTATACGGAATTCACACACATTCTCGCAGCTGACGAGAGTAACCTGCAGGAGTTGATAAGGCGGAAGCCGAAGGACTCGACGGCAGACATTCGCTTGTGGGGATCTTATTTGGATAATAAACCAATTGCAGATCCTTATTACGGAGGAGATGTGGGTTTACTTTTCTTTATATATTATATATGGAAAATTTATGTGCTCTTTTCTCTCACTTCAGGATGGCTTTGAAGACGTCTTTCAACAATGCACGCTACTCTCCAATGCGTTTCTGGATAATGCCGTTGCTAAATAAGTGTCTGTATACATTTCTCTGATCGGTTTTCTTTTCCGAACGAGAATACTAACATATGTATGCCTTTTAGTGGTGTGTTGGCATGTTTACCGAAGCGCGACTGCCAACTGCATCCTCCGATCTCCAAAGGCTGGTAGTGGTCTGTAAAAGTCGTTGGCTCATATAGAGATCATATGCACGACCTTCTCACTTTGTTTTGGGTATAGAAGTTGATGCCACTAGAAGACTGTCGTCCCTTGTCCTAACTCAAGTATATAGGAGCTTACCTTTTACCGTAGAAGCCTATATCACCCAAGAAACTCGCCTGATAGATAAGGTTCAGCTATGTCAGTTACCCGTTGGCATTCTAAGGTACCTTATTTCCGCTCCAAGAGAACATCGGCAAAGGGACCGGAATGGGTACATTTATGCCAATTTGACCCACATTCACATCACTCTCGAATTTCCGTGCAGTGGCCCCTGATTGTGTGAAAATAGCAGTTCCATTACCGTATCTATTCTCGTTGATGATGTCGACTGCATCATCGAGCGTTGGTACCTTCAGGATGACCAATGCGGGACCGAAGATTTCTTCCCTGGTAGATACATCAGCAGTGATTCGGATGGAAGTATGTTAGAATGTACTTGTAGCATCTCATCTGGGTGTTAGCCTCAATTATAGTTGGCCCTACAAAGTTCCCCTCAGGGTATTCTGCCACCTTCAGTCCCCGTCCGTCCAGATGGACTGTTCCACCCTCTTCCTCACAAGAACTAATGAGCCCCACCACCCTCTGTTTGGCAGCAGGAGAGATCAGGGGACCACTATGAACACTATTTGGCAACTGTTGATTGCAGCAACTAAGCACTCACAGGTCGGCGCCTTCCTCGAAGCCACCATTAACTTTGAGTTTTCCGGAGCGTTTGATAAGCTCTGGAAGCCACGATTGTGTTTCACCAACGAGAATCACTGTTAAATGGACTTCACGAAGCTTCTTTGAGCTGTTTGCAGATCTAGCTTACCGACGGACAGTGCCATACAACGTTGTCCTGCAGCTGTGGCATATCGTTAGTCCTGTCTAATGTAACTGGCACTGGCATCACCTCCAAAAGCGGCACCAACTATGGAATTGAGCGCCAGGTTCTGATTGGCTGATATCTGGTCAGAAATTATAAACAATCTAGCGAGCAGACAAACCATCTGGCATGATCACGGCATGATTCTTGGCTCCTAGGTTCGCCTAAGTGTATATATAATTATAGACTGCCCGCTTTATGACAAAGGGGGATTACTTGCCTGAACACGCTTGCCGTTTCGGGTCCCCCTGATTATCGTATTAGTAAGAAAATTTGATCATTCTGGATAATATACCGTTCATATATATGTTTCCCCGCCTTATCGCCTCCTACGAAGCTAATGGCTCTAATGGCCGCGTCGTCACAAATGGCATTAACTGTTGGAACAGTACCATGAACGACGTTTAAAACACCAGATGGAAGGCCTGGGGGCAATGCGGGTTAATTTACGGTTTCCTCACCTCGGGCTTGAATTGAATACACTTTCCTGCGCGTTGACACAGCTCTGCTATCATCATAGCCGCGCCTGGATCACGCTCTGACGGTTTGAGAATGAGCGTATTACCTGTAACAGTAGCCATGGGTATAGTCCACAACGGAATCATCCTACACAGAAAGTCAATATCCTAATGTCTTTGCGCTAGGCAAAACACGTACGCCGGGAAATTGAATGGGGCGACGCTCGCGCAAACACCCAGTGGTAGTCTTCTAACGACGGTGTCCATATCTTTGCTAACTAAGAATAGAAAATGCGTGATCTATACCGTTACTAGACGGTTTCAAGGTACCTTCTAGCTTGTCTCCCATAAGCGTCGATGTAATACCTATGGATGTCTCCACTACTTGGAGTCCACGAAGTAGATCCCCGTGTGCATCTGCGCAGGTCAGTAAAACGGCCGGGTAACGATAAAATCTTCTTACCAGCAATTGTTTTTCCTTGTTCAAGAACTATACTATTTGCAATTGCGTCGGCATTTTCGCGTATGAGTCGCTGAAGTCTAACAGACACGCATGAGTGTCATCACTTCAGAAAAGCGCCTTGGCTTACTCCAAGACAAATCGTTGACGTGTTAATAAGCTTGTTTGGCGCCACGTCTTGAACGCTGTAGAGGCGGCATCAACAGCATGCTGGAACTCATCGCTAGTGGTTTGCGGGACCCGCGAGAGTAGAGTTTGTGTGGACTAGAGGGGACTGGCAATGAAAAAATTTGAAACACACTTTAGGCTTAACACTAACGGGGTCAACAATATCCATCCATTCACTAGCTTTGCTCTCAACAAACTCTCCGTTTATGAAATTTTTAGTCGTGCCGCCAGTTGCACTCGTACCTCTCCATTCTGCCGAGATACGCTCAGCTTTGGGGGTGACACTTGCGTTTAAGGCAAATAGAGGTGCTGAAGTCCCAAAACTGCGAGCACTGAGGTGACGAGACAGTCTGGATATATACATGAGTAGTAAGAGTGTGGGGAAAGAGTAACAGTCGGACCTTAGCCTCTAACATTGCCCAACCGTATTTGGCACGTGCCGGGTTATCTTGTCACCGTCGGCGTTTGAGGCTGTCGAAAGATCTCGTCTTTCCCATTATCATTTGATGCGGCTCATCTCAAATAAGCGCTCAGTTTAAATCGTTTGCGTTTAAGCAGGTCGAGCACAGAAATTCTAAGTCAAAAAGGTGGCGGGCGTGTCGACTGTCCGAATTGCCGCACGTGACGACATCACATTCAACATTGAATACATCATGGTCAAGTCTTTCTGCCATTTCTCTTTAGAACACCATCGTTGATACTATATTCATCGTACCTTTCCTACGACATGAATGGATATCATATGAATATCGCATCTTCCAGTTCCACCCCTTATCCTGATTTGCTCCTCACGAGCACACAATCTCAGCAAAACCAGTCGCAATCGATGCCTTCGTCAACAGACAATACTCAATGGACACAGTTCGCGTATACGAACCCACCGTCTCACACAAACTCTTTACCAGCTTCACAAAGCCAGCCTTTCAACTCCCCAGGCTGGCCCAATATCAGCCAAATGCAGGGCATGGCCGCCATGGGTGGCTTAGGCTTACCTCTCTTTTCTCAACAAATGTTTCAAGAAGCAATCGCTTTGTCAGTTCCTGTTGGACAGGCAGACGAAAAACTCCTTCTTCAAGCATTGATAGATAGCTTCAACAAAAAGGAAACTTACAAGGATGCCTTGAACGCGCTGCATGGGGTGGGTGCTTGTCTCCAACACTTTTGACGCGTCTTACCTATCTGAAGAAAAACGGTCATTCTGCGAGCATGTGGAAAGATTACTATCTTGACCACAAGGACCGTTTGGACAATGCGCTGTCAGCTTATCGTAATCCTTTAAAGGCTACTTATCAGACTATAAAAAAGCCATCCCCAAGCGCTTTTAAGCAACCTTCATCACCCGCCCGTACCAGTTCCAAGCGGCAAACTACACCCAGGCGTTCAACTTCCTTGGACAGGCCTGTACACCGCCCACAACCTCTGCCAGCAAAGCGGAATACGATCAATAGCCTTACAGCCCCTACTCCAGTTTTCGACAATAGGCTACCTCCTCCTAACAAGGAAATACAGATTCCTGATCCGCCATCACGCTCGCCGACACCTCCGGCTTTCGTAGTACCAGGAACGAGGGGGAATAGGTATACACCTCAAGATCGACAATTCTTCTTGAAATTCATAGCGTGGCGGCTAAAACGAAATCCGAATATGACGAGGAATGAGTTATGTGGCTTATTAGCGGAGAAGGTAAGGCTTGTCTTGGGCATCAACAAGCCGTGCACTCCTACCTTTCTAATATCACACAGGCTCCTCATCACACTGCACAGTCCTGGGCCTCCCACTGGTCGAATAACCACGACGTCCCCGATAAAATATTAGCAGCGGCCAAAAAAGAAAAACAAGACTCAGAATCTGGTGATAATGAGGTCAAACCTGTTCTTAGAAGGAGGCCAAATTATCACGAGTCTAGTTCTGAAGATGACGACGAGGAGCAACAAGACGAAATGAGCGACAACGATAGATCCGAAGCCGAAGGTGAAGTTGACTTGGAGCACGATGAAGAGCCTGTCATAGTCTACTCTGAGAACGCAATGGGCGTCAAAGGTGGCCCTTACACAGACGCCGACTTTTATTTTGTTGCTCGACATATTGCATCTCTTCCCAATTTTGACGAGGCCACAGGTAGGGAGCGTTGGGATGCTTTTGGCGAACGTGTAAGTTCTTCGTCATTATGCATACTCTTTTCGCAATCGGGCTCAGAATAGGGTTCTAGTACACACAGCGGAACAGTAAAGCATGGGCCCAGTTTTACCGCAGCAACGAATCAGGTTGGCTGCTCTGCTTTATATAGTCATGCTAAGCCAACGAACAGCTTTTAGCTCTTCTACGACTTGCAAGGAAGATTAAGATCCAAGGCTTCGAGAAAACGGCTGCACCTTCATCAATACGAACTCAATACGCCCGACCCTCGTGGGCACAAAACTCAAAGCGTAAACGCGACGTGGGGCACAACGCCAGTGATGCCGCGAGTGACGAGGACTCTAGCCTTAACAAACGTGGCAGAGAAGAAAGGTGACGAGCCTGATGTTGCGCCACCTGTCGAGAAAGTAATTTAATATAAATTCGCCCAAAAATTATAATAGCGGCACGTGCTAGCCTGATTGATGTGATATTGATAAAAGACAGCGGCAATTACCATTATCATTACGAGGAGCAACAACCTAAGTCATGGATGAAGAATACGATGTAGGTGTCTTCTACGACTCAAAATCACAACGAACACATGTCAATATGCTTAGGTCGTCGTTTTGGGCACTGGTCTCACTGAGTGCATCCTCTCTGGCTTGCTGTCTGTAGAAGGAAAGAAAGTCTTACACATGGATCGCAATGATTACTATGGTGGTGATAGTGCAAGTCTGAACTTGACACAAGTGCGTAGCTGTCTTCCCATATCTTCCGAGCTACTCGTTGAATCTATCAAGCTTTACCGCAAATTCCGGTCAAATCAAACTCCTCCCACTGAGCTGGGCCGTGACCGCGATTACAACGTCGATCTCATTCCCAAGTTCATCATAGCATCTGGAGAGCTTACCAAAATCCTTGTGCACACCGATGTTACTCGTTACATGGAGTTCAAGCAGATCGCTGGGAGTTTTGTATACCGCGACGGAAAGATCTCCAAGGTCCCCAGCACCGAAATGGAGGCCGTTAAGAGTCCCCTCATGGGACTTTTTGAGAAGCGACGTGCAAAGAAGTTTTTTGAATTCCTTCAATCATGGAAAGATGACGATCCAGTAACACATCAAGGTTCACGTCCCTACCCTTTCGAATCGCACATGATTCAAACATTGTCCTCTAGGTATTGATCTCGATAAGGATAGCATGAAAATTATCTATGATAAATTTGGCTTGGAGCCTGGAACACAAGATTTCATCGGCCATGCCATGGCGCTATACCTGGATGACGAGTAAGCCCAACTAACTTCCTTCTCTTTGTAACAAGTTGTCATATTCTTCGGCAGCTACATCACTAAGCCTGCGCGCCCCACATACGATCGCATCATTCTATATACTTCGTCCATGGCACGCTATGGCAAATCGCCATACATATATCCGCTCTACGGGCTCGGAGAACTCCCACAGTCATTCGCTCGTCTCAGCGCCATTTACGGTGGTACATACATGCTTGACAAGCCTATTGACGAGATCGTTACAGATGTTGATGGGAAGTTTGCTGGCGTCAGGAGTGGTCAAGAGGTAGTCAGAGCGAAACACGTTATAGGGGACCCCAGTTATTTTGGTGCAGGCGGCGCACAATCAGAAAGTGGGGCCATTAGGGTCATTGAAGTGAACAAGGTTGTGAGAGCTATCTGCTTCCTGAGGCACCCAATTCCAGGTACAGACGACAGCGACAGCCTGCAAATCATCATCCCCCAGAATCAAGTTCATAGGCGGCACGGTGAGTTCACCCGGTGTCCCGGTGTCAATTTTCTTTGCAGCTGAACGTTTTACAGACATTTACATTGCTATGGTATCCTCCACTCATAATGTTTGCGCAAAAGACATCCATGTCGCCATTGTGAGCACAATCGTCGAGACAGACAAGCCCGAACTTGAGATTGCACCTGGCCTTCAACTACTTGGTAATATTGATGAAAAGTGAGTTTTACCGATGAACGCATTTTGTCACCCGGCTGATAAGTTCTTTGCCACAGGTTTATTTCTGTTACGCCTATCTACCAGCCGACCAGTTCGGGCACACAAGACAACATTTTCATCACTCGATCATACGATGCAACCTCTCATTTCGAAACAGTTGTTGAAGATGTGCATGATGTTTGGCAGCGTGTCATGGGTTCCCCTTTAGTGCTCAAGAAGCGCGAGGTTGAAGTGCAAGAGTAGAGTCAATCACTACCACTTCTCTGTATCAGCTCTGGCAATAGCATTCCGGATTATGCATTGCAATTAGATCCCGCTTCTGCAACACTTGAGTGCTTCCTATACTAATCTAGAAAAAAGAATTCATGTCGAACTCGGGTACTTGGACGTCTTGCTTTGCAGATCGCATCAAATTTCCTATACCAATTTTCCTGGCGAATGCATCCCCAGCACTGGTGACGCTTCGTTCTTCTGCTTCTCCAACAACATGGGATGTCGTGTATCTATTGTCTGGTGATGCAGGTCTGGTGGGAGGTTGGGAAGGAATTTGCATATCTATCAAAATAGTAGATCTGCGACGGGACATGTGGCCTAAAATAGATCGACGCTCGGTTAGGGGGCTGGGAGGTTGTGTATTTATATGCGTAGGAACGGGATGTGTCGTCATCGATGGCCTATCAAAGGACCACGACCTGACGAGATCCAGAGCCAAGGCATGACAACCTATTCAGTCATAAGCATATTACTCGTTCTCCATGTTGAAAGACTTACCCATCCTGCAAAACACGCGCGCAATTTGGAGAACAAAATTAAACTCTGATCGTCCTGGAATCTCACTCGTTCCCTTCGCTGCCTGCAAAGTCTTGTGTCGCAGCTGAGAAAACAAGAGCGCAAGACTCGGGTCATCATAGTGAGGTTCGCCAATTTCTGTCACGCGAATATTCAAATCCGCGGCGATGTCTTGCAGGGGATTCTGTCGCTCCGTTATGACCACAAGTAACCGGTAACTAATATGAAAGCCTACCAGTAAAATCCTGACGGCCAGGTCACGACGATGAAGCAGCCAAAATGCCCAACTTGCAAGCCATCGATTTCCTTTTTTGAATGCGGTAGGCAGGACTGTGTTTTGTAAAATTTCAAGTAAAATGGGACCTCCGTTGTTCTGTTCGACGACGCGCGCCAGCGCGATGGCTAACTGGAAGTCTTCTAATTGTTTGATACAGACATTGACGGCATCTTTGAGCGAATTACCAAGGAGGAAGAAGGCGGCGGCATACTCTAAGACACAACTCAGTCACTTCCAATAATTGCACGGGAGGATCTAACCTACCGAAGCGTCTCTTGCTGATTAGTGCAAATGCGTTTTTAAGCGCCGCTGTGCGCCATCGCGCTTCCGAGAAATCATTGGACAGAAATTTTAGCATGACGGCCTGTTCCTTGTGCCAGACCGCTTGTCGCCAAAGCCCATGCACGAGTTTTACTTTTCCTAAGGCAAAATAGTAGAGGGAGCAGGCCGTAGGGTCCCTATTATCACCAGCCATGTATTCGTTCCGCGCAATGGACTCCATTTGATTTCTCTTTAAAAGAGGAGAGTTATTATCCAGCTCAAGGAAGATCTCGATATTCACCATGACCTCAACGGAGACAAGCCACAACGGGATACCTAACGCTCGTGCGTCTGACCACATGAGTTTTCCGTTGCACGCAGTAGTGGAGGCGCTTAGCAGCAAATCTTGACTCTCGCTGTGAAACGCCCAGATCATGTCTCGATACCGAATTCGCTCTCTTCGACTTGTTTTGATTAGTCGCAAGCCCTTAGATTCTGATTCCGAGATATTCGGCACAGATACTCGGCGATTCAGAATATAAAAGGATCGCATCGATATCAGGTATCTTAGACCGTTAGCGTCCAGAGCTCTACGCTGTTCATCAATCTAAATCGTAAATCTTATCAATGATTAACTGAGCCTGAATTAAATAAACTGGGCTCGCCTCTAGCGTGGTTTGGATAAGAGTAAGTAGGTGGGCTTGCTCATTGGGAGTTAAAAGAGGAAGGGGATGGGTTTCAAGAGCTTCGATCAGACGTGTCACCAGTAGACGCGAAAAACCGCCTTCAGAGCTGGATATCAAGATTAGGATGCTCAACGCTATCGCTTCATCGCAGGATAGGACTCTTACACTTCATGTCCTGAACCGATAAATAGCGAAGTGTACCCGCTTCTGTGCCGTGCTGTTTTCGACTAATGGTTTTATCAGTTGAAATGACACTATGTTGGAAAAGATCACAGGAGTCACAAAGGAATAAGTTTGATCTTTCTCAAAAAATCGCTCAATCGGTAGCGAAGCCCACTGAGATTGGTCATCGATGGCTTTTGAGAGCTTGACGATGATCTCTTTCACAAGTTCGATCTTTCCTGCAGGAGTTGTTAGAGTTTGATTGTACGAGAGACCGACTTCTTAGCTAACCCCATAAAAGACACTGAAGGATCATCTGTGGGTGATAATCGTCTAACGATGCATTTTGTCTCGCAGCATATTCAAAAAGTGTCTCTGTAGCCCCATGAGAGGGTGATGCGCCGTAGAGCAGCATTTGGTGCCCGGCTGCGATGAGAAGTGACCCATTCATCAACCACATGGAGTCATCAATCTGGAGAGGAATGAAGCTGCATGTATGAGCGTCAGAAATTGTTCGTGAAGGGATAGACAAGGAGTAAAGGCACCTTCCCACATCTATTCTATGACATGTAGTCCAGCCGGGACCCTCATCGAAGTAAGTCATCCGCCTCTGACAAAGAAGCTCGACGTGGTAGAGAAAACCCACGGCTAGGATTGATTGGTTATCGGGGGTAGATGTCCAATCTAGATCACGGATAGAATCGCTGAATGAAATGTTAGATACGAGTAGTGAAGCGTGATGGGTGATGTACCTGTACTGGGCACAAAACTCCATACCACTCGCAAACTCTGATTCTTGGGAGTCCCAGATGGTCAGTTCATAGCCGCTAGCGTTGGAAACAACTGAAGAACAAGATTAGGACACGGAAGACTTTCAAAAATGAAAGGTATCTGCTCGCCTAAAGATGTCTTCTTTGCAGAGCTGCAACTTGCTTTCACGATTTTCGTTCGACTTGTTCTCACCTTACCCGTGCATCTCCAAAAGGCTGTAGTATCGTCTGGAACCCAGAATGCCAATTCGCCCGCCTCAGATACACTGATGAGGATATCGGCAACTGTCCAAGGCTGCCTAAGGCCCCAAGCCATAGGGTCGACAGGGAGGATTAATTTGGGAAGACTTGGCAATGGTAAACGACTTTTTGAGAGAACGGTAAGGGATAATTCCGGATCGTAGCAAGCACGGATATGGACGACGTCGAATCCCGTTGTGATACCGATAATGGCATCTTTTCCTTCAGCTCGAGATGGGATTGAAAACAGGTGATTGATGGTGGGTATTGTAAGGAATTGAGGAGGTGTTGAGTGTAGTGTCAATACACTATTCGATGCGCAGTACGTGATAAAGGTGTGACCTAACACCAAGTCAGATAGAGAGTAGCTAGCACAACAGCAGCATCATACCTCCCTGAAGGACTACGACATGGTCCGCTGATGTCCAAGACCTGGCCCTGACCAAATTTCCGCCATTATCTGCGACCTCCCAAGCTTCGCCAGCACCTCCAATGCGTACAACGCCAACCCCTCCCCCTTCTGGCGTCCTGATAAGCCTAATAATTCTGGATTCTTCTGCGGGGACTCTGGTTAGCATGCTTGAAGACAATTTCAGCCCGTCGAGCTCTCCACCAAAGAAAGCCGCTGGATGTACTTCAAGGATTGTTAACGGTGATGACGCTACGATGGTTATTGTAGACGGATCTCGACTGGGAATCATGAAAAAATCGGAAGGTAAGTTGGGCAACACAGATGATGGAAATTGTTGTAGAGTAAACTGTTTTAGGAGAGTCGGCGGCCGGCGATCTATGTTCTATGAGGACGGAGTTAAACTATGTTCGGAATTAAAAAAGGTTAGGACCAACCGCAACGGCAGTCATTAGAAACGACCCGTCACCCAATACACGAAGAAACAGATCCCAACTCTCCTCTTTGATCTCTTGAAGTCTCCTTATCTGGACGTCATGCTGTTGGCCTCGTCGCTTTATCACTTCGTTGAAGGCGTTGGTAGTAACATCTCTGTCGAGCCAAAAGGCGGCAGATATGGGCTCGTTGCTATATTTGGATGCGATAGAAAAGGGAAGCGCTGAGAAAATATCAAGGGAGGCATGAAGTTGTAGATATTGAGGGGAATCTAGCACTGGAAGGAATATTCGAATGGTAGAGTCATCTGTAATACTGTATAAAATTAAGTCGTCCCTGAATGGAAATGAGATCGTGTAAATGCTCAACAAGTTACTGGGCCTACCGACTGGCCGCTTGAGTTTGGCGCCACGAGATCAACTTGATGGGCCGAGGATGAGGTATTTTCTGCATTTGTCGGCCTGAGGCGGTTAGGTAGAGTCTGACTGTGTCATCAAGCTAAGCAGCATGGCGTAGTTCAGATACCATTTTTAACAATAGGAAAATTACAGACCTTAGACGAAGTGGCAATATAGGCCAGCGAAGGTGCAAAGCATGCACAGGTCGGAGAGGAAACACTGCGTTGAGGTGGATCGCCAGCAAAATTTGCTAAATACAGGGAACACCTACAAGATAGACCACTTCTGTGACCATGTAGGAAGATCATTGTCAAGAACTAGTGTGTACACAAAGAGCCCAAGTAGGGTGCCAACAGCGAGAAGACCTGTTGAACGTGTTGAACGTAAGCACTAGTTCTCTCGTAGAAACCATGCCTGTACCTGATTTACAATCAAGCGTTGTAATTCTGTGGTTTTCTGGGAGAAGAAGAGTCGAATGAATAAGCCAAGTGTCTTGTTGCACTCCGGAGACAGACCATGCAGCAATTCGCGTATCGACCGCGGCGAAAATCTGGGGGATGCGTCACTGGAAGATATACCACGAATTTCGTATGAATGTACAATCTTCATATTAGACTCGACGGCGAGACACGATATAGATAGCTGGCTGTCAGCCTCGTTCGGAAATGCCTCAGAGAAAGCGAGGACTCTGACAAGAGACAGGTGGTTGGCATCGAGGAGAACTACGATACCTGCTGAAGAATAAAGCTGTGATGATGTATTAATCAAAAAGACATTTAGCAATACAAGAGGGCACGAACGATGAGTTCTATTACATCTAGAGAGAGGTGATGCACGACATGCGCCGGGTAGGCCCCGTAGCTGTGGAGAAGATGGAGCATGTAATATGCGACTTGTACTTGTGACAGTTGAAGGAATCTTCTAATTTGTACTGCCACCATGCGTCTCTGCCATATATTCATCCCGCTCCTCATCCCTCCTGCGCTCTGCCTGTCTCAGTATCCTCTAACATCATTCTCGACCACTCTTGTCGACGCGCTCTCCGCTGACCCTAATTACCACTCTTTACTCCGCTTGCTTCAGCGTGCTCGCCTCATCCCTACTTTGAACAAACTAACCAACGCCACTCTCTTCGCGCCCACCAATGACGCTGTTAGGCACTACCTCAAAGAGAACTTAGTTTGGAGAGATGTCCTTCTCGATGATGAGTTCGTTTTAACGGACAATGTTCATGAGCAATTGAGACAACAGCTTTTCTACCACCTTCTGAATCGCACACTTTTGGAACTACCTTACAACAAAGATGTCTACTCATACAAAACCCTCAATTATCCTAGGATTCCACTCGAGCCGCCCTCAAAAGACCCTCCACCATCTCCCCCTTGGTTGCCTGTTCCAGGAGGGGCTCTTGGAGGCGAGCCTCAACGCCTGCGTGTATCAGGGAATGACAAGGATGCTTGGGTTGGTGTCGATGCGTTTGGAAAAGGTGGCACTGAGATTATCAATAGGACGGAAGCTGGCAATGGTGTTGTCTATGGTATCTCACAAGTTCTTGAGCCACCATCGGACCTAGGTGCGTGGCAGTCAACTCGTTTATACTCGGGTATTAACAGCGGATTTTTCATAGCTCAAATCGTGTCTCAACAAGCATCTTTGTCCTATTTTCGCAAGATTATGACCGAAGGAATCATGAAACTCCTGAATTCCACCTCTGAACTCTCCTTATTCCTTCCTGTTGACGATGCGTGGGAATCAATGGACCCATTACAGCGGAACTATCTAGAAAGTGACTACGCAACGAATGATCTGACTCGCATCTTGAACATGCATGCTGTCCTAGACAAAAAGGTTCGGTACTCCACCACGTTTGGGAAGGCAACAAATCGTAAGGCAAGCAGCCTTGGATGGTTCAATGTATTCGCTAAGCAGTATAACAGTAACTACCATGGATGGTTCGAATCTTGAAATTGTACCCTCTGAGAATAGCACTACCATCTCAAATGCGACCCTCGTTCAACCCGATATCTATGCGGCTAATGGCGTTCTTCACCTCGTGGACTCTCTTCTCATTCCACCAGGAGCTCTTAAGCTGACGCCGGAAAAATACCTGCTTGCACTCAACTGCACGACATTCGTGTCCTTATTGCACTCGGTTAATCTGACCTCCTTTGTTAACGACACGGAATCCAAGTACACGATTCTTGCCCCCCCAGACGATGTGCTTTCTCTTCTTAAGAATGAAGAACTTCCAGAGAAAGGTAGTAACGAACTCAAAAGACTTTTACAATATCACTTTATACCTGGAAAATGGACCGAGAAGAAGTTGTCTCGTGCGATGCTGTTGGAAACGGCTCTGAAAGAAGTTGGGCTCGACGGCGGTAGGCAGGTTCTAAATGTCGAAGTTGGCTCGGACGAGAAGAAAGCGGACTCGAAGTCGATTAGATTTGGCGGTGCGGGGACAGTTGGAAACGCAGGTAAATCTTCCATTTGACATCATGATAGGTGACACTGAGATTATCGCTTAGTGGAACTAGACAATCATGTCATATATTTTCTATCAAGGCCGATCATACCTCCCGTCGAACCTTTGCAAACGGCTTTTCCTCGGCTTGACCTCTCTACATTCCTTGCGGCCATTTTTTTGACTTCACAAGCAGAAACTCTCAAAACGTCCCCCCATACCTCTCTTCTGATGCCTCGCAACGCCGCGTTTAAGCGACTTGGCATGCTTGTCAGCGCACATTTTCTCGCAGCCTCTTCCAAGGTTGATTTAGAGAAAGTGTTACTACATCACGCACTTAACACAGTACAGTATGCGCAATCCTTGCAGAAAGGTTCCCAGCGCACTTTTGCAACTCTCGAAGGAAGCGATATTCAAATTGATCAGACCAAGAATGGAACTTTATATGCTAGCCCAAGCGGTGGCTGGAATGGGATGCGAGCGGAAATTTACTTGCAGGACAGTCTTACTAGTACTGGTGTTATTCACGAGCTGTCAGACATCTTGATTCCGCGCTCTGTCAATCTGACTATCGAGAAGCTCGTAAAAGCTGCCCAGGGAAGCATCATGGCTTCTATGGCAGTTAAGGCTGGCTTTGAATGGGTGCTCAATAACACAGCTCCTCCTGAAGACTCTCCCTGGGCTGGCCAGGGGCTTCCAAATACAGGCTGGACTTTACTTTGCCCAATGGATAATGCCTTCCAAGAGTTGAACTTGGCTGAATTATATGCCGATTCCGAGGGCCTGCGCTCAATAGTTTCTCAACATCTCATACCTTCTCCTCATCCAGCGAAAACGATGGAGCGCGATAATGACTCGTTGTATAACAACAGACCTCTGCCACTCGATCGATCACCCACATACTCTACACTCCACTCTGCGAAATCAGTATACGGCGATCTCGTATTTCACCCCCATGATAACCCCGAATCCGCAGGATACATTGTCGGGATTAAAGGAGCGCGAGGCACTGATAGTAGTGCAGACTGGGCTCGCGTACTTTCATGGGGCCGTACCACTGATGCAGGGGGTGGAGGAGTGATACAGATCGATCGGCTACTACGACCATATTATCCTCCATGGTGGATTGCATACGGTGCTCCTGTTGCTGTCGGCGTCATTGGCGTCCTTGCAATCTGCTCCTTCTTTTATGGAGTAAGGACTGTATGGAGACGTGATACGACGGAGCCCACATACGAACCAGTAGGTGGGTTCCCGGACAATGAAGGATAGATTTCTCAGGATTTTTACTTTGCTCTATTGGCCAGATGCTTATACGTACCTGTAATATATAAGATGTGCGTTATTATAATACTATGCTGTAGCTGTGACACATGTGTCTGTTCATTGCACGTGATTAAATTCCTTCTCACCATCCCTCTTATATTAGTTCCTTACCTTCAAAATGGTACGCAGTCCTTTTTGTCCTCTTTGCACTGTGGATAACAGATTACTCTCTGCTCAGAGCAGTGAAGGGACCTCCAAAGGCAACGAGGCTCGTGGATCTGCAATCGACTCTGCCAAGTCTTTCATTGCTGGCGGTTTTGGAGGAGTCGCTGCTGTTCTTGTTGGTCAGTCTATTTTTGATTTATGTCGCTTGAGATTTTGACATTCGATCTTTGTCAGGACATCCCTTTGATTTGACGAAGACAAGACTTCAAACGGCCGGTTCCGGTGTCTATACTGGTGCTATAGATGTAGTGAAGAAAACGTTAGCCCGAGATGGAGTCTCTGGGTATCATTTTTTTTCTTAAATCTACGATTACACAACCTGACCGTTTCTTAGGATGTATCGTGGCATTGTTCCGCCTTTGTTAGGTGTCACGCCTATATTCGCAGTGTCTTTCTGGGTATGACCGCTTGCGGCTGACAGGTCTATCCTCGTTCATCTCTGTTGGTACTTACCTCGCTGTAGGCCTACGATGCGTCAAAAAAGCTAATACTTGCGGTCACTCCGAATCGGGCAAGTAGGAGTTTGTCTACCGCAGAGCTTGCAGCCGCCGGATTTCTTTCAGCTGTCCCAGCAACTCTCGTGACAGCTCCCGTAGAGAGAGCAAAAGTTTTGCTGCAAGTTAGTTGCACGGTCTTTCGCTTAGTTTAATGTCACGGGTGATGAGTGCTGAGACAGGTTCAAGGCCAAGGTCAGGGAGGCCCCGACAGATTTAAAGGCGTGTTTGGCGTGTTGAAACATTTATACCGGGAAGGCGGAGTGAAAAGTATCTTCCGTGGTACAGGAGCTACACTTGCCCGAGATGGTCCGGGAAGTGCTGCGTTCGTTGAACCGTTTTTTTACGCACTCTCTTCTGGATCCATTTTTGCAGGTATTTTGCGGCTTACGAAGTGACGAAAAAAGTCCTGACCCCGGAAGGGTCCTCGTCTGCTGATTTGAACCTTGGTGCCATCATCGTGGCTGGAGGAACAGCGGGCGTCGCCATGTGGTCATTGGCTATCCCTCCTGATGTATGACATGCTAAAAACTAGTCAAGATGCGTTTTGATAGTTTGGCGTTTGCAGGTGTTGAAATCGAGAATACAATCCGCGCCTACGGGAGTGTACTCCGGAATCATAGATTGTGCGCGCAAGACAATAGCTCAAGATGGCGTTCGTGCGCTGTGGAAAGGCTTTGGGCCAGCAATGGCGAGGGTCAGTCATTGTATTTTCCCATGTTAACAACGGATGATCAATTGCTTCAACAATCAGGCGTTTCCTGCAAACGCTGCAACTTTTGTAAGTTCGTTGGGGTATCTTAGCCCCTCACAACTCATTGTATTTGTAGCTCGGGGTAGAGGCGTCTAGAAATTTTATGGATAAGCTATTCTAATATGCACGTAGCATGACGGCATATATATATATATATATTACTAAAAGGGGAATACAGAATATACAGTTACTTCCGAATCTGATCAATGTTGGACTTACGTCGCCCGTACTGTAAGTCTGTGATGAGCTACCAAGAAGCAAGTTCAAGCCCTGCGAAAAAAAGACGAAATGCTCGTGCTGTTCGTCCACGGACTGTTCGCTCTTTCTCTGCCTCTGAGTGAGCAGATTGTCTCTTTTCAACTTGCGCAATGCAATAACACTTTATCGTCGTAGGATTGCTCGTAACCTGAAGCACTTCGAAACTTGGTCGGCTCACCAAGCCTGTGATCAAGTGTCATACTTGGATACCCCTGCGCATTTGAAAGCAGATATTCACAGTGTTTTCGACATCTCGAATCGTTTACCGATATCATGGACAGACAAGGTACGAGTTATTCAACTCTTGCAGTTCATGATTCAGTCGATGACTTACCCTTATTACCTGATCACATAGGAGTCTAACGACTTCAAACGTCTCTCTCAATTTGCAAGCCCTGCCTTCCTCCAATTTATTCAGGACGCACACAATGCCAACCCGTCGTTATTTGGCGCTGGCACGGAAGTTGACGATCTCCCCAATGCTACAACGGAACTTTACACGGAAATAATTGGGGTATTCCATGCCTATCGTCGTTTGCGAAGAATGCGCATGTCAAAGGAAAAGTGGTCGGAAGCTGACTACGTGTATAACGTGCAAGTTATCCTCCAGCGGACGATTCCTTCTGCTCTAACCTGCCTATAGGTACAGCCTTATAAGGACACCCGCGGTTACAAGTAGTGTGTACCGGTAAGCGAAGGTTCCCGACTGAAACAATAACAGCGAATTCATTGAACTACAGAGTAAATTGTGCGATATCTCTTCCCCAGCCACTACACCGCGCCAATATGGACGCTGCAACCTCGCGGATTCTGAGTACCAAGACTGTTGTACCTGACGGTACAATCATGATTCCTGCGTCTTTAACCCGGTCGTTGTCCCATTCTGCCAGGTCCCCCTTCAAACTCCTGAAAGGCCACCCGATCGTCAGTGCAAGCGGACAAGCTAGCAAGGGCTCTTCTTTCAGGTACCAAAGTACCCCATGTGCAAATCTGCCTGAGTTTCCAGGTTTTGAGTTTGCAAGCTGTTTTTGGGAAGACAAAAAACCAGTCTATCGGTTGCTCGAGGATGCTTACAGACAAAACCGAATGTCTACCACGTCCGCGTTGAGGCACCTTCACTCCCTCTCGGTTCAGGCTCCGATTTTTGGGCTCTTGTGGGCTAGTGGCGTTGTAAGGGCGCATGTAGATTGGTACAAAACTGAGGACGGTAAACCACTCGTAAGTTGCTTGGCCCATTTTTTGTGCATAGTGGGCTCATATTCTATAGTCCATCCTATCCGCCCCTTATCCAGGGGTACTTGAACCAGCGGAAGCCACATTCCATGAATGGCACTTGGATCAGCCCGGCGATATCATGGCTATATATTTTTTAGTTCGAAATATTGACCTTTGGACTAATAATGGTTTTCATACGCGTGTGATGGAGGGCATCAATGACCTTACACAGAGTGTCATCAAGGAAGGTGGCCGCTATTTACCTTGGAAGCGTGTTGGAGCCCTCAAAGGCCAGGCGTCGATCACAGACAAAGAGAATGTTACCTTATCTACTACATCTGATTCGACAGGATCTATGCTTTCGACTCCTCCAAAAGCTAAGGCCAAGGGAGGTCGTTCGCGATTACGGTAGTAGCTTTCTCATTACTGGTCGATAGTAATAATACAACGTGGGTCTAAAGGAAATCCCCTCTAATCGCTTTCATAATTTAGCTTTCCCTCAATCTCACTTTCGCCAACTGCTTGGGATCTTGAGAACAACATCAGTCCACTTCGCCAACCTCCCTTCCTCCCACGTTTCAACATACGACAGACCAGAGCTGCCACGACGTCCCTTCTCTGTCTCTAAACGCTTTTCGGCGTCGCACCAAAAAAGCACCCAGGACCCCATCCGAAGATGGCCAGTACTGCGTTCAAAATACCATTTGTTGACAGGGTTATCGGCTCGGCTTCGCCAAACCAAGTCTTGACCTTCGCCCTCTCCGCCCTTGCCCCCGTTAGGATTGGCAGAAAATGACAAACCAAGTCCATAAGACTCGTCATGGAGCGCTACCCATAAGAAATCGACAGTGCCATCGCCCTGATGGCTTGGCAAGACAGCGAACTTGTCGAGGTAGGTAATAGAAGTGCTCAGGCCAGGACACTCTTCCCTTGTGACGATCGCGGCTCCAGCATAATCACCTGCTAGGATTATGTAATCGAGCTTTTGTGCAAGATGTTCGTAAAAATGGCCTTGGTCAAGCGTTTTGTTGAAAGACTGCTCCAGAAGGAAAGTCATCTTCTTCCGGTTGATATCTGCGACGTTTCTGATGACTCGGATGGGGAGACCGCGGCGTAATAATGTGGGGGTGTTTGATGTGAGTTTCCGGTTTCCTTGAAGGAAGGCATGAGGCAAGCTTGAGCTTACCGCTGGCTTATTGGTAATGAGATTACCAATGAGGGAGCTGGGGGATCTATGGGACACCATGATAGCAGATGATGTAGACGGCATGTATGCCAGACAAGTCCGAGCAAGAGAAAGATTTGAAAGTGACGTTGGATTAGACTGGTTCCACGATTTCTGAAATGTGTCCTGGATATGCGAATATTCAGACTCGAGGTTGATGAGAAGGTGAGGTAGTCCTGAACGGGCATAGGATGGGACACCGCCGTCTCGGTTAATCATCATAAGCCGCAGCGGAGTGAGCTCGACATCATCTGAGCGATCGGCACTAGTTTTCAGATTGTCTTCAGCAGCCGCCTCAACCATTCCGCGGGCCAAGCCCGCAATAACGTCGTTAGCATCTATTCTAGTCGAACGGCAGAAGGTGTCCATAGCAAATGGTGCTATAACAGGAATCTCCCCTGCTCTGAGTGCGGACCGGATTGGGATGAGATCAGAATAGGAAGTATGCGCTTCTGGAGGGAACACGCCATCATATGGAGGAGAATCGGCTGGACCTTGACTCTCTTGAGGCTTGGGACCAAGCCTTACAACGGCGCCGACGACGGGACGAGCACGGGCGCCATGCTTCTCAAGGCTTTGGACGACGCGCATTGTCTCCTCAACCATTGTAGCTCTTTCATCCTGCTCTTCGCGAGGTAATTCGTCGTTTTCAACGACAATGACGCTTACAAGGCCGAGTTTTTCAAGGTAGACCAAGCCACGAGTTATACTCTCGAGTTGTCTATCTGTAAAGGGACCTTGTACCTTTACCAAAGCGGTACGCCGTATCACTGGATCGAGTATGGAGGCAAGAACGGGGCTTGGTTTTGGGCCTTCGAGCACGGGCTTTGGTTGCCGAAGCTCAGCTGTAGTTGGTGGAGGAGGAACGAAAACCTTGGGGAGAGCTGGCGTAGGTGTTCTTTGTTGGGACCGAATGGTAAAAGAAGCTCGATATGCACGGGAATCCCGCAAGGAAGGGTTAGCGCGTAAGATGGAAAGAAAGAAATCCTGGAATCTCGATTATTGTCGAGAGGTTGGTATGAGATGGCGATACAACGTACATGCTCAGACACAGGGGATTCATCTTGCTCATGCACTGGATCCCGAAGACCGCGAATAGTCTTGAATAAAGAAAAGTCAGAAGCAGTGACGGACAATGTTTGATATAGGTGCATACGGCATAAAATGCCTTGAACGTCTGAGTGCGCCTTGTGGATAGTGAAGCGGCAGCAAAAGTGCGTGTACAGGCTGCAGGAGGAGGAATCATAAGAGGGGAGGCTCGAAGGGCGGGGCAGGGAAGGGATCTGTAAGAATTGAGTCATGGAAGACGCTTTACTTATAGAACAAGCGACCCCAGCGAAAAGTAAGGCATCATGATCTGGTTATCTGATAAGATTAGCGCCAACACACGAATAGCTCATATCCCTCACCCGTTACAACAGCCTCTCCCTACTGCAGCGTGCGATCTGCTATTGGTTCTACCGTAATTCTACCGAAACCACAAGGAGAGTATTTGAGTACTGCCTTCGGATTTGGCGGTCCTTACACAGTCACAGCCGAGTTTAACCCCATCGGTACATGACTACTGCAACCCAGCCGCACTCAACTGTTCGCAAGACAGCCACACTGTCGAGCAAGTCTCCATAAAATAAACTTCAAGCATAGAGAGTCGATCCACCTTTCATATTAGCTACTCAAAGTCTATCCGGTATATCGATGTAATGCAGCATGGGCGTTTTCCGTGTTAGAAACCCGAATCCAATATAGAATGGCTTCCTCAATGGACTCAATTCAATTTCTGATTAACAACAAAAAATGTGTTTTAGCAGTACAACGATATAGGGTCACCGCTTAAAAGCGATAATTATCAGTTTTGCGGGTACATGTGTCCCAGCTTGATTGATCTCCTCACTGAAACTTCGTTAGTTTCATTGGTCCTAACACATGCACTCTCGCAGTCAAAATCGACCCTCAATCAATGTGAGCTTATTTCGCAAGCTGGTTTTAATCGGCGATAGCCAATGTCTCCCTCAAGTTCTACCAGCACGACATTGTACGAGAGATCGGTTCCAGTGACTCGTTTG
The DNA here is from genome assembly GCA_900068965.1 of Calocybe gambosa. Taxonomy (NCBI): domain Eukaryota; kingdom Fungi; phylum Basidiomycota; class Agaricomycetes; order Agaricales; family Lyophyllaceae; genus Calocybe; species Calocybe gambosa. The sequence continues at coordinate 5,717 of CEMU01569541.1, read as the reverse complement.
GCATTGTCTTGGTGCGTGCTACAACCTCCCACCAGCTCATTAGTACATCCTAAGCGAGTGACCTTTTCCGAACCGCATAGAGATGTTGGCACGACGTAGAAGACAATCCGACTCAGGAAACATATTCAGACCCTATGATGCGCCCGCTACATCCGGGAGAAGTAGGTGTATCATTCGTGAGGAACGGCGGGGAACGAAAGATACTCCCCGAATCAGAACTGAGGCTGGTTGATCGGACCCTCCGACCGGGCGATTTTTGCAAGCGAACCTTTGACGATATCCAATCGGGCGTGGTCAACAATGTACACATTAAAGGGCGGCTGGAGCACGTCATAAGTGGTGAACCTGTTGAAGGCTGGAGGACTGCAAACGAACTTGAGCCTAAAACGCAAGCCGAGATAGGCGACTTTGTGCTGTATGATGATTGGGTTGGCCAGGCATGCTTCAATCAGACTGAACTCATCCAACTTTACTTACTTCTGAATAGATCGTTGAGGTACCTATCACAGATTCAGCCCCAAGCCAACCAGTTGATGCCACCTCTATGTAGCTGTACGATGAATCTATTGTGGAGATTTCGACTGGGCGACTTGTCCGCCTGCCCGAACTTGGTTCTCGATTGAATGTGGGGGAGAAAGGCAATGTCTGTGGCTCAAAGAATACATTGTTGCTATACTATAGGCTAATCGTTTGCAGGAGATTCTCCCGCCTCCCTCCAGATATAACAATACCTTTGTGTTTCCTCCATGGGCAGCTCACAACCGTTCAGATGGCGTTGACACTGTCATTGCTGTACAGCACACGGCTTATGCAATAACGTGGCTTGCAATCAGTCAGATGGTACGTGGTTCAAGCGAAATGTTTGTCCGTCCCTTTCCCATGTCTTCCCAAAGCTTGGTCCTGTGGAGGCTGAAAGAAAATCAGTGCCTAAAATGTTATGGCACGGAGAAGATATCGGAAAACTAACCTTAGTTGGTGGCCGGGTGGGTTCCAGTATGTGCGTGGGTGATCGAGTCTGTTTGAAGGATTATACTGGGGCCCCGTTGACGAGACATGGAGGCGTTGTTGAGGGTGAAACTTATCAGGTACAGGTCTTCATCGTTGTGGAAACTCGAACAGACCTCGAAATCGTTTGGCAAGACGGGATGAAAGAGACTATTGCATCTACGGACGTCATTCCATATCTCAACCCAGATGAATGTGATTGCTGGTAAGCGTCAGTATCTCAACTTCCACAAAATCTAATTCATTTCTAAAGGCCTGGGGATCATGTCATCTGGAAGGGAGAAGGTTCAAAACATCATGCCATCGTGCAATCTGTCAATGCAGTGGATCGAACGGCACAGGTCCTTCTTCCAGATACTAATACCATCGATCTAGCATCACTTCTAGAGCTCGACGCCACTGGCTGGTCTGATTTGACAGCCATGATTTCACCGTCAATTTCAGAAGGGCTTGGCGTCCACCGTGGCGACTTTGTATTCATTCATCCTGAAGGAGCTACTAATGGTTTCGCCAACCCTGTTGTGCCAGTAATCGGAGAGCTTGAAGCGTGGGTTCATCAGCAGCCCTTGGAAGGCGGCGGATGGAGACAAAACCTGGCAGGTCTTGGAGCTAGTATTGCAGAACAGCGTATGACTGGGTCAAACAAGGAAGCCCCAATTGGTCATCCGATTGCTGGAAGCGGCAACTTTGCTTGGATGGGTGAGGTTACACATGTAAGTACTTTCAGCTCTATTGGCTTCTTTACTCATGGCTTCAATGTGCTACAATAGCTGAATTTGGATGGTACCATAGAAGTCACTCTTCCAGACCTCACAGTAAAGACATACCCCCTTGAACAGCTGACGAAACTGCACAATGCTCTGGAACACTTGGATGACGACCTTTGGGATGAAGAAGATTCCGAGTCTCAAGGTACTCATTCAGACAACGGTTGGTCTATGGATGAGGGTGAGGACACTGTATCACATTCGAGCCACAGGTGGGAAGACCACAGTGACCGTGAAACAGAGCGAGCAGATGCTACGAATATTGATTCCAGAGATTGGGCGGGCGAATCAATAGATGAAAGCATCAAAATACCTAGGTCAGAGGCGACCTCATCTAAGACCTCTGATACCCCCATAGACGAAGACATGGAAACTGCCAACCAAGATAACTTCGAAGAGGGTGACATCAATTGGAAACGATTTGATCTCCTTGCATCGGCACCTCCAGATCATGCATTCATTTCCTCATCTCCCTCCCAACCTTCAAAAGTATTTCTAAGTCGTTTGGCGAAGGAGTATCGGGCCCTATCTAACAGTCTTCCTGGTATGCTCTATCTCTGAATTACTCCCAGGCGCTGAAGTTTGCCGCCCCTAGATTCCATCGTGGTAAGAGCTTATGAAGATCGCACGGATCTTCTCCGATCCCTAATTATCGGTCCTGCCAACACACCCTATGAAGACGCACCATTCGTGATTGACTGGATGCTTGACTCAAATTTTCCAAATAGCCCTCCAATAGCGCACTTTCACAGCTGGACCAGTGGTAATGGACGAGGTAGGGCCTTCGTTTGACCTTTTGTTACTGATTTGCTCAACAGACGGTGTCATAATCTAGTGAATCCGTAAGTGATCGGGACACCATAAACGCCTCGTTGCTAAATGCCCACACATCATAGTAATTTATACGAGGAAGGAAAAGTATGCTTGTCTATTCTTGGAACATGGTCTGGCGACAGAGACGAGACATGGAGCGCAGCACGGTCGTCTTTGCTCCAAGCATTCGTCTCGATTCAAGGCCTTGTATTAGTCAAGGAACCGTAAGCATCTCGTTTTCTCTGGCCATCCCATTCTCATGCTACCACAGCTGGTTTTGCGAGCCTGCCTACGAAAAATTAAGGGGCACTGAGGAAGGTGTTGTCAACAGGTATAATATACCCGCTCCATATCTGCGCTCGTGCCCTCATTCATCCTATAGCCGGTTGTACAATGAGAAAGTGTTCGTTCTCTCGAGGGCATTTGTGCGCCGGGTTCTTGAAAGTCCGGTGGGCGGACTTGAAGCAGAAACGAAATGGTTCTATTATCGAAAAAGTCATCTGAAGAAGATTTTACAGGACGCCCAGACACTAATTGAAAAAAGCCAAATCAACTCCGACTTGAGCGAAGCGGACCTCGAATTGGCTGTACCAAGACTGACAGTCGGAGGCATTATTGCACTCAGTCGGACATTAGGCAGACTACAGGCACTTTCATCTCGGCCATTTTCTTGATTTTGACTCATCGGATTGTAACGACCATATGTTTCATGTAATCATAATCACGTTCACTAGACAGGCATTGTATCTAGCGTCCATAGTGATAAAAACCATGTAGGCTTCATCGAGGCAAGAGATTCTGTATTTTTGATAGTTAACATTGGTTCAAAAAGCTGTTCCTTTAATCCTTGCTTGTAATCGTCTGTTCACGTTGCAAATTCGGGTTTGTGTAAGCCTCTATGAATCCGTAATTGTTAGACGGAACACATGTTCACAGAGTGTGAGTTTGACAGCTTACTGATTAATGTGATTTTCTGTATGGAAATCCTTTGGATTACATCCAATGTTGACTACATGCTTGGGTTGGTAGACTCGGATCCAGTCCACGCATATCAGCGCTGGGAATTGTAAATGATTAAGATCCACATCGCCGAAGTTTCTAGATGACAACGATGTACTGGATCGTTGGTGAGCATGATTCATTGTAATTGAATATATCAGCGTAAGAGGAATTGGTCGTGCAGAGGTCTTAGCAAGGCTGTCTGCACCCACACCTTCTTGTTCAAGGGTCCAAGATAGCTTTTCGTTTGAAATCCAAGAGATAGAGGTCGAGGTACTGATTTCACAAACCGCATCATCAAACCCTAAAGAGTTAGCACGTTGTCATTTCTAAGACGATTTATACTCGAATCCATACTCAAATCCATATGCGGAGGTGTCAATGCACCTAGAAAATGAGTCGTAGCAGCCCTGGTCTGTGATTGGTCAGCGAAGAGAGATAAAGGCGACGGAACTCGCTTGTTTCCGTCACAGCACTGGCAGATGTTGCTTGCCGGAACGCTCCACCAAGTACAGTAGCGGTCAAATTCGCGACAACATTGGTTCGGGAGGTATCTTTCCAAAGATACTTTCCAGTGAAGGGCTAGACAAAATTTAATGAAAAGGTAACAGGATAGTAAAGGGAAAGACCACACTCAGGCTGCCCATCGAGCTGACTAGGAAACTTGTTCCCGTAACGAGTTCTCATTGACCGTCCTTTACTTGATGATGGCTAAGATGATTTGGGGAAACATTACTTACCTGGGCTTCAAAAAATTTGACGGAGCTGAACGTCCCACGAGCGTAGGCGCTGCCCTGGAAGAAACGAGAGAACACCACCAGCCTGAGGGTCTCCATCTATGGTTGTAGCTATCGGTTGACCAATCTCACTTTGCCAATGATTGGCGATTGGACCAACATCGCACGTTTGCACTTGATTATCGTGAATTAATAGCCGTTATTACCATTCCCTCGAGACTTGCACCATAGCCAGCTCGACCTATTACGTTATTTCTCATATACTTTATACGACGCTTGGTTTGCCTAGGTACTCATCGTCCAAATTGCCGTCCAGAATTCGACCACATTATTGGCACCCGGAAGGGTGATGGAAGTTTCGATCGGCCCCCCC
>CEMU01569535.1:2598-17447 GCA_900068965.1 Calocybe gambosa | reverse complement strand
GCTGAATATCTAAACAGATGAAGCAAATTGCATATCTCACCATGGTCTTCCTACCCGCTTCCTTCGTCGCAGTACGTCTATAACAACGCTCATCGACCTTCACTATACTCATGTTTGCAGGGAGTGTTTGGCATGAACATCAAAGAGATCGTTCCGGACACTCGTGGCACTCTCCCACATTACCTCGGAGTTGCCCTTCCATTCACTATCGTCACCATCTGGATTGTAATAGCGTTCCAGAGCAAGCACTATTTCGAGGAAGGCACAAGTCTTTTCAGGCGTTTTGCCTGGCCAGTCCTCCTTGGTCAAAGGGCTACGCGCGTGCTGAAGGAGAGGTATAGAAAAAAAAAGGACTCGAACATACCTCTTAGTGAGAAGGGAAACATATCTCGCTGGCGTTGAGAATGACTCTTCTGGACGGGCCTTTTCACGATAATTACGATCCACCCAAGTAGACGCTCGCTGCAAGATAACGTACGATACACGGGACGATCACAAGCTTATGATCAGTGATGATTGTTGGAATATTTACGTTATGTAGTAGATATAGACCTAGCAGGGGGACTTTTGGTTCACACTGACCGCTGCTACCTCGAGTCATCATAAATACCATTCTCATGGATCTGTTGGAAACACTCCCTAATAGATACAAGTACACCATTTATTGCTAAACACGGACTCCTATCTTACGTCGATATCATAACTGGGAATTCACCAATGCGCAGTTTAGTTGTCTGCAAACAAGCCCTTTCCATGAGCATACTTTCAATTAAAAAAAGTAATAATTTCACTCACGCCGAACGGGGAGAGGGTGATAGTCTTCTTCGCGCCGGTGCACGCGGGACTCGTGGGAGGTGGCGCAGCAAAGGTATCTCCACCAGTGGCCCATGAGATGGGACAGGCGGTGACAGTGATCGTTAGAGGCGATTTTCCGGAATCGAAAACTGGGGTAGGTAGTCTGCCTGAAGAAGGAGGCACATTGCTAAATCTCAAGGTCGCAGGGTCAATTGCGTATTGCCAGGCTGCTGTGGCGTCAAACTGAAGATCTACAGCACGGGTTTCTTTGGAGTTGCGCTTGAGAACTGTCTGGCTGCGAGGAACTGGTAATCGCTCTTTCAGAAAGGGCATTAACGCAAATACTAGGTCACTCACTATCAAAGGCATAATGGAGGGGCCCACGATGAACAGCAATAGATCCATGTGGTCGGCTCTCTGTGAAGAGTTCAAATGTAGTAATTAAGGGTATCAAATGATGTACGGACCTGTCGTGATTGCTGCAGGTAAGTTGAGTACAAATCTAGTCGTCCCCGCTGCTACTTGCACCGCTTGAAGACCGTTTGAGGGTGAAAGAGCGTTCGCTGCAGCGCCATTGATAGCAAGCGTGCCACCCACGACCCACTTTGGAATCCGCACATAGTAGGTGAATGCTTGGGTCGCGGTAATAGTCGTGCTCAAAGTATCGCTGAACGGGTAAAGAGTGTCAACTACAGAAGTCACCTTGTTTCCTAGCAGGGCACCGATATCAGGATTTAAATCTGACACTGGTAGAGTGAATACGGACCAGAGGCTAGAGTGACAGATGTGCTAAATGGTCCGAGATACAAGTGAACGAGGGACTTCTGGTCTGGAGTAGTCAAGAACGCATTCGAAATGAACTTCGGCCATCCTTGGGGGTGATTGACGGTACAGCACCTGATGAACCAATCATATCATGCACGCAATCAAGTTAAGGTAAGGACATACGGGTAGTTGGGCTCGAGTCCGAACACATTAGAATACGCCCTGAGTTTCTGTCATTCATCATTACATTCAACGAGGCTAGTATCTGCCTACCCATCATTAGGGAAGGGATTTCTGGAGGGGGTGTGTGTCAGTTGATGTTGCGTTAGTCCATGCAAAGCGGTACTCACGGATTCATATTCTTGGAAGCAATCTGGTTCTGCTGTTGGAGATACTGTCGTGACCACATATCTGACAACTTTTCTGTCAGTAAGACGGAAAAGTGAGAATGCGGATGTTTGACCTCCAGTGAGAGTTGCAGGGAGGGCGTTGTAAGTTATTCTCTCGACCCGATCTGCAAACTTCGGATCACCGATAACCTGGTATAGGAACGAACCACTTTACACCCCATCAATAGCCGACTTTTCTTTCGGTCTGAAGACTTACGAGAACATGGTCTCCTGCGGGAGAAATGGAGATTAAGCAAGATTTTCTTCTTTGGTAGTCGATACTTACAACGACCAGACAAAGCTCCGTCCTATGAGGAAGGTGATCAGGGAATAGCAACATATAAGTTTTGGGGCTAATTACCCTCTGACGGCTTCGAGGCCTGCCAAGTATTCATCCGCCGCATAGATGCCGGAGGGGCGACCGTGGTATTGGAAAAGCATGTCCCATCCGGAACTAGCAACATCAAGATCTGGCGACGCCGAATTAACATGGGGAACAGATAGAAAGACCTCTATATATACCGGTTTGGTTGCGAGTGAAGCGATATGTAGCAGGTAATGCCTTCAACCCTTCCGCCATATTGACACCGTGCCACTAAAAGAAGAGTCGAAATCATTCCTATATCTCATTGACTGTCGAACTAACCGTCAACGGAAGATTGAATGGATTCTATTCAACTGGTCAAAAGAATTCGAAGACGAAATATAATTTGGTTCTCACAGGAGTGTGCTCGACTACGCACGTTGTTATATTAGATCTACGATACCGCTGATGATTTTGACTTACCTGCAGTGGTGGGGAAATACTAAGGTATATCGTTAGATATCTTTCTGGTGGCTTTGAAATAACTAAGGCCCACCTGTTTGGAGAATACTTTCTCCCAAGGAACACCAGACCACTTCAAACGTTGCATAGTATCGATGAGGAGCGCTTCTTTTCCATTAGGATGGAAATCATAGAGCCTAAAAATCAGATTGGACGATCAAGTCGCATCTTTGCAAAATATGATTACCATTGCAGGGCCATTACGAAATCTTCCCAGCGAGTAGCGGCCCAAGGCTCTACACCTTGTCCCGCCTTGAGCATAGTGTTTGCAACTTGAACAAATTTGTGCATAGCAGTCACGACTCGGTCAGTTAAGGACGGGTCCACCTCAGTCATCTGAATCGCTCCGAATAGGAAGGGGTATCTGGAGCCAGGAGATCAGCCGTGTCGTCGCCGCTGGAGTTCAAACTAACTACCTTCCCCATAAGTATTTCGGTTTACTAGTTCCGACCTCTGGACCGAGCCAGCCTGTGGAGTCCTGGTGACTCAGGACGTAGTCGAGAAATTGGGATGTTTTTGCGTTGATAGCAGAGTTGTTAACAAGCACACCGTTGGGGATCATCGCGTTCTGCTCCTATCAGCTCAAATCTATCGATTGTGCGTAAAATACTTACAAACCAGTAGCTACCGGCTGTAAAGAATAGTCAGCTTCTGTCGATGAATTTAGTCAGAACATGTTTACCTTCTTCGAGACTTGAATAGTAAGATGATCCACCTGTCCAATCGGTTTGTGCGACGCTTAGCGTTGCAATGTCAACTCATTGCGCCATTGAAAATCGATCATTAAAACGCACTAGTTATAAAATTCATGTAGGTGCCCAGCTAAACCATTTGTCTGGACTACAAGCTATTCAAAAAGATGGGTTATATCAAGCACCACAAGAGGTAATAAATCTGCATACTTGGTCCATGAGCCATCCTGCAGGTCTGACATTTCCCAGGGGAACGGTAAGAAACTTCTTGGGAGCAACTACAGAGGAGACAAGTCAGTGAGGATCCTTCGACGAGATCTCAATTGCGGACGTTGGCCTTGCACGGGAAGTAAAACCGCAAGAAGGCTGAGGAATTTCTTGGAAATAAGCATCGTTGTAGTAAAAACAATTTAGGAAAAAAAATCCGATCTCAGTATTCAGACGAATGCCGACACTGAAGCGCGTTTTTTATACATCGTGCCGGTCCGGCAAGGTTCCGCTCTATACCTTGTGATAGAAGTAGAGCATCTGTCGTACGGAGATTTGGGCTCTCGAACACGGAGCCAAGTTCGACTGACGGCAGAGGAATGAATTCTATATGATGAGGAATCCTACGGAGTGGAAAAATCGTGGAGGCACATGGAGGCACAGGTGATGAACAGAAGCGGAAAACCCATATGCTGGATCCTATTTTTAAAGGAATTCTGTTGATCTCGAGTGTACCCACGGGAGTAAATGGCTTCGAAACCGGAGCATTTGTGAGATACCTTGCTCGCAGATCATCACAGGGATGGCCAGTTTCGGTTCCGTCAAGGCTAATAGTAGACAGCAGTAGGCCTCCCACAGGCCATGGCTCAACCGGTTTGCCTGCAATAAGCTCCCAGAGCGTTCATTAAGGCTTCATCAAACTGTGATGTTAAGATAAATATGCTTGCTAGAACATGATTGTTGACGTTTGAGTGCAGGTCTTAATTCCGCTAACCCTAAATTATGTCCATATTTTGGTCAAGTAGGGACAGCAATGATAAAGAGTGATCTATTGTATAAATTTACAGCTACTAAATGAGGAGTATCTTGCTTTTGACCAGAAATTGCATAGAACGCCCATACACATGAAAAGTGGGGGACCAACCCACAGTTAATAGAGGATCAAAAATACTCTATTAATTAGGGCAGCGGTCGTCAGCTTTCAGCTTGGGGTAAAAAAAATTCAACCCGAATGACTGGAGTCCCCACTTTCGCGAAGGGGGGGAGGGGGGGAGGAGAGGGGGGGGGGAAATCGAGGAGAGAACGAGGAACGACCAGAGCACATGAGGGGGAGGTCTACCACTTCAACCACTCGCCGTACATGTTCGGACGCTCACCACGTATATAAGCCTCGAAAGTCCTTTTCAGCACGGCCGACCAGTCCAGATCTCGCTTGTCACTGTCAACCGATTCTTCCTTTTCTGCTTTCTCCACATGTGGTCCTTTGTCAGTTGTGATGGGCTCTTTCCCTTCCTCGAGCGCGGCACGCGCTTTCTGTTCTCCAGCCTTGAATCTGTGTCCGAGGTCTGGCCAGTTGCGTGCAGGGTCGAAAGGTTTCCACCTATTACAACTCAAACACACTGTTATAGTTGTAGGGAGAAAAAAAGAACACACCAGAAGTTGTGAAAGTGATAGGAATATGCTCCTTTAAAGAATCCGTCAAACCCAAGCGCTTGAGGCGCTGCACTGTTTTGCGCCGGTGTATCAAAGAAATCCGCAAATCTATCAACAGTTAGCATCAGTGATAAATTCAAAGTTAAGAAAGCTGATAAAATGGGGCATCACATACTCGGTAAAGTAAGGTTGCGGTGGTCGATCACGCTGAAAGTTTTCCGTATTAAGCCAAGCCGAATCGAATAACGCATCTGGTAAACGCAGAAGCAGTGGCTCCATATATGCGTCGGCCGTGTATAACGATACCGTCATAGGGTGAAAGTCCAGTCCATTTTTGAGTGCCGTCCGGAAGAGGAATGTACCCAACGCCGAGTTTTTATGCATACGCAGTACTGCAGTGTTATACTTTTCCAACCTTGACCACCGATACGCAAATGCACCCTTCCAGCCCCAAAGCTCCTCCCAATCTCTTAGGAAGATCGTGTCCGCATCGAGATAAATTCCTCCAAATCGGTGGCAGAGGATAAACCGCGCCATGTCAGAGAGGATGACGGAGAGTCGATCGTATGATGATGACGATTTGGAACCAGCCCGGTTGAGCATGTCTTCCTCTTCCACCTTCTTCGTAGTTTGAACGGTATCGTTTGCACTTGCCGTTGAAGTGGTCGTATCCTTCTCTTTTTCTGATGGTACGTTAATGACATGCCCTCCCGAGTTGAACAGCGTCTTAAACGACCGCCACTCATCCTTAATCTCGGGAACTCCGTCCAATTGTTCGGTGGTATTCCACAGCTTGAACTTGATGACGTCGCTAAACCGCGGGTGAAGGAACGGTGATGCCCAAGGGCTAGACTTTAATTGCTTGAACATATCATGTTGAGCCGACGGGTTGACGACAGACGCAGCAGGACCTGGGTTGATCCACATCCAGAATTGTGGGCGGCACGCAGGGAAGTCGGCAGGTATTTCGTCCAAGTGCATGCCCGTGTTTTGCGTAAAGAGGAAAGACGAGAGAGCGAGATAAGGTTTGTCTGTAAACGGACCCGTCCAGAACATGTGATACAATCGAGGGTTGTCTGGATCGCAGACATCTTTGAGGGCGGCGGCGGGGCGGTGAGCTAGTGGTTTAGGGAGGACAACCTGAGCTTCCATTTCAGCTCCACGTTTCCTGATTAAGCCGGGGTCGGTTTCCGACTTGGTGTCGCCTGTTATAGCAGGTTTTGCGGGAGTCGGCTTGTCAACGTAAATATCATGATCTGCCACAGTCGTATTATGTTCTTGGTATATATACTTCCAGTCGTCGGTGTTCCCTCTACGTAGTCTTCGCCCGTTATCAAGTCCCCCTCCGATGCGCAGAACCTCCAAACAATCTCGAACGTACTTTTGATGGAATCAGTTGAACGTGATAGCTTGAGTAGAGGATTTGCATTACCTTTCCAGCAGAAAAATTACAATGCTTCATAATAATGTCCATATCCGCAACACTTCCTGGTTGCGGTCGGGGAGGGTATGCAACGTTTGGGTATAGACTCTGGATATCCAGATATGCGCGTTTAGGTCCCACACCATAAGTATCCATTTCTTGTAGTTCTGTCGGAGTACGGAGCCGTGGAGGTCTCGGAGACCTCTGGTGATGTGGCAAAGCAGGATTTTGTGGCGGCATCTTGAGACCAATTTGCCTTGGAACTACAGGAAAATAGAAAACGGGGTCGGTCAACACCCTAGCGTCAAAAGTAAGATCACGGGTCGAAAGCCACGTACCAGTCTGCGAGCTCGGAAAATGTCCACTAGCAATCTCCCACTTCCATATCCGCTGCAAATCTTCCCTCCTAAACACCAACGTCGATGAATCGGCTGCTGAGGACTGCCAGTTCTCCTTCAAGTTCCACTCGTTATGAGGCTCCCGGTTCCTCGAGAACATTGTCACCAATAAGAATAGACCCATGCACGCGAAGCATACGAGGATGGGACCCCTCGATCTGCGCATACGTAGCTGGACATTGGGCACGAGAATTCGAAGACGACGGGTTGGGACACCGGGGATGGGAAGGCTGACGGGTCTGGTCCATGATGCCGAGTTGTTTCTGAGATGAAATTTTTCCTCAACTGCGGAGGAGTGGTTTGGTAGAATTCCGTTGTTCATTACTCTGGCCAACCCCGTCGGCATGAAAAGAGCGCGATGAGGGACCAGAAATTAATAAGAGAAAAGGACAGGAAAAAAAGATGTTTGGAAGCAGACGTGGTGAATGCACAGCCACACAAGAAGCAGACACTCATTTATTTTGGATGAAGACTCTGATCGACGATAAACACTTGATTCCCAATTGAACTACTACAGTACTACACTGCCTGCTTTCTCTGTAGACTTTTAGGGAGCTCCCTGACATATGGTAAGAAATCTCTGCCTTGCATATACGGTCGTAGCACCTCTGGGATCCTTAGACCCTGGGTGAAATTTTGGTCACTAAGCTTGGCAAATGGCTTTCGTTTGACTTACCTCCGGTGTCTGATAGTTTTCTACCAAACAACAAAGTGCGCGCTCAGTTGCACACAATGTGCCATTCAGCATATGGACATAGACTTTCCGAGTCTGATCTTTAGACCTGATCCCACATCGAACCTCAAGCCTACGACTTTCTGTTTAAAAGGGTAAACGCCTTCCGTAAGGGGAAATAAAAAAGACAAAGCGCTTACGATAATCGGTACAATTTGACACCGAAACCAGCTCTTTGTACGCTTTCTGAAATGGGAACCAAGCCTCCAAGTCATACTTTTGCGCCGCGGCAAGGTTCAACGCCCCCGACACAATACTCATCACACGATACCTCAACCCGAGGTTTTGATAAAACCCTTCACTATTCGCTAGCATTGTATCGAACATCTCCCAGCTTGACTTTGGGTCTGTGATGACGAATTGCTCTACCTTTTCAAACTGGTGTACGCGGAAGATGCCCCACATGTCGCGTCCTGCGGACCCAGCTTCTTTACGGAAGCACGTCGAGTACCCGGCGTATTTGATAGGCAGCTGAGTTTCGGGGCTCTCGAACCACTCGTCGGAGTGGAATGCTGAAATTGGCTGTTCTGAAGTTGCGATGAGGTATTTCTCATCGTCGTTGGCAACGACCTGCGCCCCGAAGAATTTAGAATGGGAAAGTTTTTTTGAGACGCGGGGGGCATTACCTTGTACAACTCTTCATCGAACTGATCTAATTGAGCTGTTTTCGCCATCTGATCTTTGTTCATGAAAAACGGTGGTTGTATCTTTTTATAACCCTTGCTCCTCAGGTAATCCAGGCCGTAAGAGATCAGAGCTTGATTCAGATCGATACCATCGTTGGTGAGGAAGTATCCTCTATGACCTGCGATCTTGGCACCTAGATTGTGAGGAAAATCAGTGATGGAGGTTATATCGTAAAAGATGCTGTTCGCACCTCGATCTAAGTCCATTGCATCTAACCGAAGGAGAACCTCATGATGTGGTAATAGTTCCGCTCGTGTTGGTGGCTCCTCAGCCTCTCCTTCTGGATGCCATGTCCGAACGGCAACATTGTCGTCCTCCAAAGAAAGTGAGAAGTCTGGAGAAGCTTGATTGTGGAGCCTCCTACTTCTGTTTGACTTATAGGTACGTTGGCTCCGACGACGTTTCCTACGGTGCTGGCTTTTTGCCTCATCTTGACCTCGAAATCTTTTGCTAGTTTGTTGTTTGTTTCTACTTCTTGATCTAGTAACTTTTTTGCCGTTACGAGATCATCTGCTGGCTCCTTTGCCTGTATATTATTTAGTATACAACATTGACTCGAGAGTTAGACGATATACTTGCCTTTTTTTTCGCCGCGATCTGCTTTTGTATTTCATTTACCTTTTTCCTAATAGCATTAGTATCAAAATCCACTATATTCAAAAGTGTCAGAAACAGATTATCCTTGACCTTGGATCTGCGTACTTTTCACCCATTCACTGTACATTTGAATGACTTGATCGACGAGCTCAACCGAGTGACCTCGTTTACGTTGAGACTCTCGAATTAGTTGAGAGTTTCCTCCCTTACTGTCGATAAAGCTGAGAATATCCAGAGTCATTGGTGGATGAGTCGAGAAAGCAATGAGATCCCAAAATAAGGACAAGGATGATTAGATCTGATTACATAATATGATAAGATCGTGGTGGCCGGGCCGACATGAACCCTCTCTGCCCTCTCCCTCTGCCTAAAAAGCAGTTTAAAATTAAACTTTATCGAACAAAAAACAAAAAAAATCCCATCAGAAACAGCGCAAACTTGAAGTTCTGTCAAGAACTTGTTCGGTGCCACTTGAACCAAACAAGCACAACTTTTAGGTCGGATCACCCGTCGCGTCTGCTGCTGTCAAATATCCCCCACTTCACTTCTCTTGCGCCGTCATGTTCAACCTAATCCGCAGAATATCTCATGGTGTCATTCCGCGTCCAGACAGGCCTTGGGAAGATGATCGTCAGTACTTCCTCTTTTTTCCATATAGGAGACACATCTGACGCGTTCCTTATGCTCGCGTCTTTACAGCGACGTCCAACGCGCCTGCAAAAAGGAAAAAGCGGCGCATGAGCTCTTCCGAGCACGGTGAAGGTGCAGACGGCCGCGCCGATTCGTTAAATAAGAAGATGAGAGGTGATAGTGTGGCTTCCGACACAACGGATAACGTTCAAGAAGCCAAATCATCGTCGCCGAACGATTCAAAAGCCGTGAAAGAGGTCACAAAAGGGGTAAATGAGGTCGAGCTGGCCGATACTGCTGCAGCAACAGCTGTCTCGCCTGAAGCTGTCCCATTACCCGAGGAGAAATCTGGCGAATTGGATGAACCGACACCGCCTCCTACAGAGAGTCCGGCTGTCGGTGAAGTTTCCGATGATAACGCGTCGTCTGTGAACGAAGAGCCTACGAACGAACATTTTGTGAATGGTAGATCCACAGATGATTCATTACAAGCGCTGGAACAAGCGCCCGAGATTCTCCCAGCTGATGACAAGGGGGATGCTACGGCGCCAGTGGAGGCCACCACTGAAGCAGGTGTGAAGAAGGATTTGAAGGAATCTCTGCCCCCGACGACGCAGGTCGACAATCGCACTGCTGAATAGTCCCATTTTTTTACCACTAATAATTTACGACCTGACGCGATATATAACGCAACACCAATCTCTTGCTCCTTGTTCTCCAGTACTATTACTACTATCAAACTACCCTGTATCACCTCCCCTTGCTACCGTTGTACACCAGGATGGTTTTTATTGATTTCTTTTAACATTATCTCTTGATTTCCTCTCTATTTTATGCGTCTTGTTACCAGCTTTGCTTCTAGGTTCCACGCTGTATCCATACGATGCTCCGAAAGACTTGCTTTTTATGCAGTCAGAGCTGATATTGAGCCCCTGAGGTGATGTGATTGCTTTCCTTGATTGCTATTTACACACCTGCTTCGGTGGTCTCGACCTTCACTCTCCTGATCCGACCACGTACTACAGTTTACGCTATGAAAGATACCGTATTTATCTACGGAACGTTTACGCCATAAAAGATATTATCTTTGGAATGCAAATTTAGATGGTAAGCTGGGTCGTCTGTCTGTTAGACCGCAAGTTCACTTAAATCAAAAATCTTCAGAGTGCCACAGTGCCGACAGTCTACATGATCTACAACAAGTCATAAACGCCCATTCCACGAGGGAAAAAGTCGTCAAAGGCAAGCAATGTTCAAGTTTGGTCACAACGACTAAGCCTCGAAATCTGGTTTGGTTTTGCCTCGTGCATCAGGCGTGTCGGGGTGTTTGATCGAGGAGAAACTCTCAAACTCTCACTTGGACGAAATGGGTATGATGAATCTCGTTTTTGTTGGAACGATAAGACGCTTACTACAGCTGCGATTCTAGCGTACGATGCTAGTGAAAAGTGCGGAGCATTGAGCGACTCGTTCATAACACGGCTTTCGCCAAACGACTATTTTCAGGATCCCAGTATCGCCTCACCAGATCCGGGCTGTGTCGGTTTTGGCGAGAAACGCAGCCACTCGCGTGATTTATGCGCGATTGTGATGAGGACACAAGGTTTTGCCTTGGCCTGCAAGTTCTTGAGCTACCTTAATTTTTTTTCGCACCGGCCGTGCTGCCGCCCGCGGGCATCGCTGTCCCCTCGACATGTGGCTTTCGAATGAACATTGTATATAACTCCAATGAGCCAGTGTAGGGTTTTAATTTTACCCCCTGGCACTACTCCCACTGCCCTCCCCCAAATCCTCGCACCTTTGGGCGCTTCAGGTCCCTGCTCCAACCGCCCATAGCGATGCTCAATTGGTTTTCAAACCTGTTACCGAGAGAGAGGTCGTCATCTGAGAGGGAGAATGACACGACCGAAGAGGCTTCTCAGGCTAGTATTCCGTTGCCTGCCACCACGACTCGGAGGGGGGCAACTGTAGCGAAACAAAGCTCAAGGCGATATGCACGCAATTGGGAGCCGGTCAGCTATACAGCTGAGGACGGCTACCCTCCTCCTCCGCCTCACAATTTTGCCGAATTCGTCGAGGACGACGATCATGGTCACTGGCATTACCCATATCCACCACCCAGCCAGAGTCGGTCGGGACCCTCCAACGTCGAATGGATCAGTTCTTCAGACGCTCAAGATGATGATGAATTTGACGATGTGAATGAATCATTCTCAGTTGATGACTTTCCGTCTCCTCCGCCTCCTGCGGTTATTCGTGTTGGTCCTCAGGACAAGTTCTTCCCCATTGGCCGGTCAATTTCGTCTCCGCCGTCTTCAACTCCACATGACTCTCTGTCTTCATCCGGCGCAGTCTCGTCATTCCCTGGCACTCCTTCCTCGTTGCACAAATGGAACCTAAGGCTAAACACAAATCCGGCATTCTCGCAAAGCACCCACTCTTTGCGCCTCGATACTACTACTACTACGACTACTACGACAGCACCTCATGTTGTCGCGCCTCCTACAAATGCTACCACGGATGTGTATGGGCATGCGTATAACTATCCTTTGGCGAAACAACTTTCCCCGATTGCGGAGCAGGACTATTTTTCTCCCATCTCCCTTCGAAGCTCTGTGATACCACCCGGAGAGTATAGGCACCGCCGTGGGTCTGCTCTCTCGGTGGCGTACTCCATTTCAAACACCACAAACCACAGTCCAGGTGGTTCGCAAGCCTCCGAGCTCACACGTAGGTGCCGTTCGATTTTTTATTTTACTCCATTCTAGAAAATTTCAAGCCTTATCATTAATAATATTCTCGTTTCACACAGGCCCCTCTCTTCCATTCATCACACGGCAGCTCAACCGAACCATATCACAAACTTCTTCCCATACCCACGTTTCCACCACCTCGACTATACCTCGACTCTCGGCCAAATCGGCTTCCGCTACCGCTGAGCCCCCCCTCATTCCTCCGCTTAACCTTGCACCTCCCTTCCCCGGCCCGCACCCTAGTCGCGACGGACCGCCGCTGCGCCCCCGTCGGTCGACTCTACCCACCATCGCAGCCAGTACGGAGTCTGCTGGGGCTTACATTGATGATGACGACGAAGGGGAAGAATATGATGAAGCGGTGGGTGACTTGGGGTCGCTCCATGCTGAAAGTTTCGTCACTGCTAGTGACAAAATGGTTTCCCGAAGTGCTCACCACGACAATGACGGTCTTGACATGGAAGCTATTCAAGACAGCGGCCAAGGCTTCGATTCCTCCATAACTCAAGCTCCCTCCCCACATTCCATCGGAATTGGAGGGTCATCTAGACAACCCTCCGCTTCTGATTCGTTTATCTCCCGCAGATGGGAGCGCGATGCAGCTCTCGGATCGGGTGTTGTTGTTTTTCGTGTCAAGCGCCAATGGATGTCTTACACGCCAGCATTTTGGGCATTCTGGTTGGGCTTCGTGTGTCCCTTCCTCTGGCTCGTTGGTGGTTGGCATTTTACGCACTATGGGGAGCAACCGCCGAAGCTTACGTTTTGGGAGTTTTATTTCAATACGAGATATTGGAAGGTAATGTTCTGTTGTGGCTGCGCGAAGCGATGGAAGGCGTCTTCTGCCGTTGATGTTGAGGCCCTCACGACAACACGAACGGGTGGTAGTGGTACCGGTAGCGGCAGTGGTGGTGGAGAGTCAGCGCAGAAGATAAAGGAACAACCTAGGCTCCCGAGATGGGTGACGGAAAAGCAGAGCAGCGATGACGGTAGAATGAGGTTGCAAGATGTCAAGCGATCTCTGCGCGGAATATCGTTCGGGTATCCGTTCATTCCCCGCCCCGCTACATCATGTTCGAGTGGTGCTTACCCGGAGGTATGGCGGAAACGTGTCACGAAACGAGTCCTTCACATTGTGGAAAAGCCGAATCGATTTTTTGACCACCTTCATGGTGTGAAGCTAAGGGAAGTGAGAGGGAGGCCGGAGTCAGGGAGGAGGATTTTCGATCCGTGGATACAAAGATGTCGGTATGCACTTTGTTATGCTTTGGTTTTGCTTTGCGTTGGACTTTGCACTACTTGCACGTATTTAATTGTTTTTAGCACTCGTTGATTGTGAAATTATTATAGTTGAAAAAAGATGCTAAGAGCCATGACCATGTCTATAACGATCCAATATCTGATCTTCCCCAAACAGAAACAATTCCACCCGATTCCGCCGTATGCTGATCCCTCAAGGACACTATCGCCTGAGCTCAGGGCATCGAACAAACGAGCGAATGATTGACCATCTAAACAATTGACACACTCTTCCGCTCCTAACGAGTAGGCTGCTTGCACGCAATCATACAGTTTCCCAGGAGGCAGAGCAAGATTACGAGAACACAACTTGCTCAGGTGCTTTCTGAGTCTTCTTGATATGATAGCAGTTCTCGATGCCCTAGAAATTGAGGTGTGTCTAAGATAGGGTTTTATCGTGTACAAAAGTACTCACTGTGAACAATTGTAGTCAATGTGAGGGAATAGACCTTGTGTCTGTTGACGTCTTTAACCTTGCTTTCAACATTGTTAAAACCATCGAGGAATAATGGGAGCACAGAATAAAGGCAGTCAAACAGGCCTATCTTACAGCCTCCAATGTTTCGATATACACTACAGGCGCCAAGTCTTCACCGATACCCAACTTTTATGGCTTCTTCGTCATACTTGCTTGTTACTATGTATTGATACACTACAACTAACTTTGTTCTCTTTTTGACAACACACCATAGCATCATCGTGCTTCCCGCGGTGAATTCTTGATCTCTTCGCCGAACGGGGGGCGACTAGGATGATGACCTTGGCGTCTGACTCTTGGATTTTTGACTGTATATAATCGCTTCTGGTTCCGCCGCCTCACCAGACCGGTGCTGTGTCGATTTTCGCGAGAAACGCAGCTACTCGCGTTACCTACGCGCGATTGTCTGGCACTCCTCTCACTGCCCCAGCCAACGGCATATACCCCTACTGTTCAGAGTTGGTCGGGGCCAACTGACGTTAGATTTGTCAGTACATAAGGTGATCATGAGGATAACGAGAGGTATCAAGGACACCGTCGTCACGATGGGCACTTGGGGGAACCATTCTATCACTAGCGATGGTGACATTTCCAGCATAGACTAACCCTAAATGATGCGCTATACTCCTCGTTATCAACATGCGTATCTTGTAACATGAAGAGTATTTGTACATAAGTTGATTGTTGTCCGGCTAGACCTGACTGACTGCTGATTAGTATCGGTTGCACTCAGTAGGATAACAGGA
>CEMU01569531.1:47867-59259 GCA_900068965.1 Calocybe gambosa | reverse complement strand
TACTGGCTAATGTCGGGTTCCGAGACAACCGAGTGAACATTCTTTGAAACAGGTTGGCCCTTACCCATCGTATCGTCACGAAGCTGGCCGTCCAGATCGTCGAGGTTTCCGGATGTCTTCCTTGCATCGGCGATGTCTACATCAGGACCAGATGTACGTGATGAGGCTGGAAAAGAAAATACGCTAGACGAACCAGTAGATGGCGACATACCAGGGGTTACTGACGCATTCAATTTCGGAGAGGCGAGCGAGGGAAGTGAGGGGGTTGAACCATGGCGCCCATTTGCAGCTCTCAGTTCATGAGAGCCACGGCGGTCCACAAGAAAAGATAAAGGAGGTGGGGGTGCTAAAGGCAGGTTGTCTTCTTGTTTTTCCAGTCTTTCCAATTGTGGAGTTTCATGAGGTGCTGTAGACGGTTGCTTGCCAGCACCAGTCACTATACCCCAAATTCTCGCGAACCCTTTTTTCTTTTTCTTGGTAACTTGTGCTCCACTGTGATCGGATGGCCAGATTTGACTCCGAACAGCACTCCGGGAGCCTGGTGGGGACGTTCCGTGAAGAGGGGATTGTTGTCCCTCACGTTGAAGAGCAAGACTGAAATTGAGGCTGTATAAGAATGTCAAAAACAGAGATAGAGAGGGTAACATACTGCATATCAATCATGCTTCCAGATTGTATGCCAGACGCGGCGGCCAAACTATCTTGACTTCGCCACCCAGCACTTAGGTTTCTGAAGCCGAAGAACCGGGTTGTTCTCCGGGGTGATGCAGATCCCATGCTGTGCACATCAGAAAATGATGCCTGAGAGTAAGCTCTAGGTAGCTCTGGACGATCAATCGGCGCCGTGAAGGCACTCGTCGGCCGTACAGGGGCAGGTGCGTATGGAGAGTTCGGGCGGAGGCTATAGCCCCCATCTGTCTGAGCAACTCCTAAGCTGTTCGCAGAAATAATCGATGTAACATCCATTGTTGAACCACGGGAAGACTTTCTGGCCCGACGCTCCTCTTTCTTCTTGCGTTCCCGCGCCTCGCGCTCTTCCTTGCGCACATCTACGTGTTCGACTATCATGCCGTTTTCCAGCAGAGTGATTTCGCGAGAATGTGAGCGAACGTGAGTATTATGAACGGGAGATGTAGGTGACAACGGGGGCTTGATGCGCACGCCTCCAGTATTGTCCGCGGGGCTGCTAGCATTTCCAAGGTCATAGGCAGAACGGCGAAGCTGGGAGTAAGTATCGCGCATCTGGTTGTCGAGTTGTTTGGCTTCCTTCATTGCTCGATTGCGTGCCATTGTTTCAGCTTCGAGAAGCATTCTCTGAGATTTGACATACGATCTTAGAGTTTGCTGCCGCGCAGTAGGTTCCCGCGGGTTCTATTATCGATCATTATCATGGTGGAAAAGGCTGCATAGATTCGATGACTTACAATACTCAACCAGAGCTTGAGGTTTTGCTCTGTCAAACGACCGCCTTTTGCTCTCGGCCTTTTGGGATCATTTGGACGAACGACTCCATTTGCTTCATCCTCCTCTTCTCGTATCCTGAGTTCTTCGAATGCCGCATCACTTTCCCGCTCCCAAACTCCGGGAGAGGTGACATCAACATCAGCCATTTCCTCATCTCGCATCGCGCATTCAACGCATATTTCTTCCCGAGGCAGAGGCTGTTGAGCGTAAACTGGTTTTACAGGAGTAGGAGTTGTTGGAGGGGTGATGTACGTAGGCTGCTGAGCGTACGCTCGATGCTTCGGCGCTACGGGGGGGTTGTATGACGGGGATGCGGCCAAGGGTATGATAGGGTAATCATTAGATCCTCTTTGGGAGACTGCAATGGGGGATGTCGGGCGTTGAGCGGATGCTGGGAGAGGAGATGAACGGCCCATGGGAGATTGGAAGGGCGCGTTGCTGGGTTCTGGGGACATGACAACAAGTTTACTGTTGGCGGATGCTCGTGAAGGTGCACGCTGCTCGTTGTCGTCCAGGCTGTAACGCTCTACTACGCGTCTGGTAGGGCCAGCCGGTAAGGCATATGAGAGAGTATTGTTGCGTTGAGGCTCGAATGATTGTGATTGCGATTGTGACTGAGATTTCAATGACTGGATGTCCGCTGAGGTCGCAGAAATCCTCGAATGTGGTTGCTGGCAATGCTGTAAGCCTTGATTGCCTGATTGTTCGGGAGCGCCTGCTGGGCTGGCTACATCATGTGTGTCGTTGGAGTCGTATAACCTGCGAGTTGCGCTGTCGTTACTATTCCGAAAATCTTCCCAATGTGGCTTCTCATTCGCTCCAAATAGTAGCGCGCTCGTCCGCTGCGCATTTGAATGAGGAAGAGGAGATGGATACCGTTCGTCTTGGAAATCGAGTTCCGTCATGACTGGATGTCCAGTATACATTGCGGGGAGTATATTTGGACCGTTATCGTTTCGCGAGGAGTGCAGAGCCATAGCCATGGCTGTCTCAATGGTTTAGGGGGACGTGCTGAAGCTTGTAGATGAAACCCGAATGAGCGATTCCACACAAATCCGGCGTGATGTTGTCCAGAAGCGAGACCACGCAATGAGACCTAAGGGTATTAGACGTTGAAGAGACTAGCTACCAGGAAATATTGAGGCGCTGAGGGTTACACTTGTGTTGTACGGATAGGAGGGAAAGAAGTTGTGAGGACAGCTCCAGAGAGTTGTGATCAGAACTTTGCCTTCCAAACATTGGTCATATTTCTCGGCTAGTCAGCGGAGTATGCCGCTTTTGACAGCTTTCTCGCTGTCTGTCTTTCCAGGCTTTGTCAAAAACCCTTTTATCAACGTAACTCTCAATCTGATCAAGGCAGTGTACGGGAGCGTGTGTAAATGTATCTACCACAGCAGCTAAAGTATTATTTGCGGTACCTATCGTGGTATAAATGGCAGTCTTAGCTGGAGGATCATCAAGTCTTACCATAAGACTCCCTTTCTACTTCTCCGCATCTTGCGCTGCAGTTGTAGCATGCCGTATAATAGAGCTTCAGCTGTAGGTGGGCACCCAGGTACATAGATGTCCACAGGAACAATTCCTGATTGATTGATTTTTTTTGGTAAGGAACTACGGAGATACTTTGACGATACGCACTGTCACAACCACGCACTACCGAGTAAGAATAATGATAATATCCGCCCCCATTGGCGCAGGAACCCATGGAGATGACCCAGCCTGTTCGCCCAACATTCAATCCTTTGATTTATACAGAAAAGAAAATTACGCTCACGAGGTTCAGGCATTTGGTCATAAACCTTTCGCAAAGCGGGGGCCATTTTGTTAGTCAATGTACCTGCAACAATCATGATGTCACTCTGGCGGGGACTGGCTCGAAACACAACGCCTAATCTATCCTGGTCGTAACGGGCTGCAGCCATGTGCATCATTTCAACAGCACAACACGCAAGGCCTGCGCAGAAGAAATGAATGTAAGTCCAAACGGTTCATCCGCGGCATACCAAATGTCATGGGCCACATCGAACCCTGCCGTGCCCAGTTGGTAACCTTGTCCAACGTCGAAAGTACATATTCTGGCCACGAAAAGAGTTATAAAATGTGGTGATGGCAACGCCAACGAGGGAAAACGTACCAGCTTTGTTCTGAGGACGTTCAAGGCTAAGTTGATTGGAGCCCCGTTGTGCGAGGGTTGTGATCGGTTCGGTGGTAGAAGTTGACGAAGTTGGAATCGGACTAGCTTGTTCAGCTAAGTTGACCGAGTTTGACGAGTGCAAGGAACGATAAGCTATTGCATATTGAAGTTAGGCTTGAACAGATTGATTGTTGATTCGCTCACCTTTGAGACAAGTCGTTGGCCTGAAAGTTGCTCGTCGTCCAATACTGGATGCTATAATTACCGTTCATTCAGCATTTCCGCGAAGTAACACGACCATAGTAAACTGACCAGCGGCCTTGAGAGTCAACGACATGAAAGTAATTGTAGACAAAGAATTCTTGGCTTGCGATTGGTTGGGCGCAAACCGGGATTGCGTCACGTGCGCTTTATATCAATATGACCACGTGCATGGCGTCGGATTGGTCTCAAAAGTCAAAAAAGTTTCAACAAACTTGGCGAGCTCCTATCCTCGTGGGCAATGGAAAGAAGTGCCGTTGAGCAAGAACGTGAAGTAAAAGGTATATTAGTTTCTTATTGAGCTTGTCTGTTACTCATTTCGCTTATACGCAACAGACATCATCAGGCGGGCCAAAAACAACCCAGATAAAACGGGACCTTTTGTAATGGAGGGTTTACTTCCGCCTCACCAAAAGCTAATCTAATCTTCGCAGCGACGTGATGCTCTGAAGCGCTTGATAGACCTTACCCACTCATCTTATTCGAATCTCAAGATCCTCGCCGCGCAGAATATCCGTTATTTATTTGATGATTTCCCTGAACTCGAAGAAGAGGCCATCAATGCTGTTTATGATTTATGTGAAGATCAGTCACCCAAGGTGCGCTTTCTACTAGCTTTAGAGGCCAAATGATGTATGTTGTAGGTCCGGCTTGAGGGATATACAGCCGTCACCCACCTGTCGAACGCCAACCGGAGGCTGGTGAGCCGAAATACAGACGTGCTGCTCCAGCTACTGCAAAGTGGTACACTGCTCTTTGTGTACTTCTTCTCTTTACTCAAAATCTCAACTATATAGACGAACCCGAAGAGGTGGTCGTTGTTAAGAAAGCGCTGTTAGAACATCTTGACATGGATCCAAGAGTTACGCTGAGCGTTCTCTGCGATCAAATTAACCCAGTGGAAGAATCAGTGGATGATGAGGAAAAAGCAACTAGAGAACGCCTGCGCGGAGTGGTTTTAGCTTTTTTGACTGGAGAAGCAAAACGAGCAATCATCGAAAGACACGCTACCCCGGGGAGCCCCGCTGAAGAACTACTAATGGATACTCTACTGGCAGTATGTGTGCAATCGCATATTTCTTGTTCCAGTTCATTGAAAAAGTGGCGCAGCTGATACCGAAATTGAAGTATGGCGACGTCGAGATCATTGTGAAAAACCTTCTTCTGCCTTTGAAAGCGTTCACGGAACCTTCATCTCGTGGCCGCGATTTACTTGAAGCATTGTTAAACACGGCTATTGAATATCTTCAAAAGGGTGTTCGTTCAGGTGACGTTTCGTTGCTACATGCAACACAGCCCTATCTCGACCTGGCAGCGTTCGTCATCGAGAGAAGAGCAGCACCAGCTATCCAATTGTTACGTGCCTACTGCAGCTCCATGGTTACCAAGATAACTTTGCAGAGGTTTTCGAAGGCCGATCAGCAGCTAGTGGTTGCTCGTCTTGCGGAAACTCTAGCAGCTACCGCCGAAAAACCTTTAGTTGAAAACAGTACTCTCGTAATGGAGCCTTTAAACAGGCAAATCGTTGATTCTTGCTCGTTCCTGTTGGAGGTTTGCAGAAATTACCACTCTCAGATTGTAGTCTAACTTCACTCAGTCCCTTCGTCTGTCTCCGTCGTCTCCTCAAAGATTTGTGCAGGCTTGTATCATACTGCTGCAAGCATGCTTGCGTGTGCGTACTGTATTTTACCGACATGCTCACCACGTAACGCCATGTGTAGCGGAAATCAAACACGAGCTGGACGCCACCTCCAAACCTGATCATAACATTGAACATGGTGCAAAGTCAAATTACAAAAGAACAGTCTGAAGACGTTCACAACCTAATCAGGGTTCGCAGTGGGCCTCTTCTCGTTCTATTCATTTATACCCAATGTCGTACTTTCTGTTTGGGCAGTCTTTGATCCCACCTCAAGATACAGCTACAGAGCAAGATAACAATACATCTCAAGATACCTCATCTTCAACTCTACCAGCTCCAATAAAGATTAATGGCAGGGACCTTCCGGCTTCCTTACCAGAACGCCCACCAACAACGCATTCCCCGAGGAGAAATCACACATCGACAAGCACTCAATCTCAAAACAAGGTTGATGTTACCTTTAACGCTTTATCCTCGCAAAGCTCGGCATCAAAGTCTGTGAAACACCGCATCCCCCCAGAGCCGCCGATACGGCCACCGAAAAGACAAAAGGATGACGGAAATGCAGACGTTGGTCCTTCTTTATTGAGCCGACTTGGGACATCTGCGCCAAATACCCCAATGTCTCGTCTGAGTCTGGAGGGCTCTGACAGTACTGTGCGCAAATCTCATTCGATTGAGGCAGAACAAGCGCCTCCCAATGGCGAATGGTCTATCAAAGGGGCCGCAAAGCAGAGTAGCCGGGATCTGACACCACCATCTCAAAGGTCCTTGTCTTCTTCGTTGCTCAACCGATTGGACGGTGGATCGACGACGCGTGATAAGGGAGGGAGGAGGCAAAGGGGGAAGTCGTAGAACTTTCAATGTCATTTTCTTATTGACCTGGTGGGATTTTGTTCGGTCGAATCGTGACCCAAAAATCTGGGTTTACTATACATTTGTGAGCATACTGTATGCCTCACACTATTTGCGCCAGATCCAGTTTCTTAAGGAAAATACAGAAGAAAACCTGAGTTTATAAAGATATACTGCATGGCATGGCATCAATCAAGCCATCATTCATCATGCGTTATGTCTTATGCCCTATCAAGGTCCATCCTTGAACTCAGTTACCTCTACTGCTGTCGTGAAAGTGTGATTACAAGCCAAAACCAAAATCAGTGAAACAATTCAACTCATAAGTATCCCAGTGTGTGATCATGAGCGTCCCTGCAGAATTTCAAGTATTTGTGACCTGCCAAATTGATATACGTAGAGTCCTTAGTAACTGCATTGTTCGTACACACCAAGTTGAGTGTTGCCTGTCTATCGCCATACACAACCTAAAACGTCCCCACCAGGGGTCCTTCATTGCTTACCCCGGATGTATGACAGCCGTAACTGATGTGAATCAGTATAAATTTACCCTCTCTTTTGAGTGAACGAAGCCTTTCTTCTTGACGCTGTCGTTTCCAAGAAAAACTATGGTGGCTCTCCTGCCATCTTTATTAACCCCTCTTCTGCTAGCAGCTAGTGTAGTTGGAAATGTCGGTAACTGTTCAACATTCAAGCGATGATCACGGACTGAAAGCTTGCAACCACAGTTTGTTGCTGGCAGGCAAATACTCACTGGCAAGCAATGCGGCTTTGTAAGTCCGTTTCATTTGACTGGGCGGTCTCATTTCTCACTTAGAGCCACGTTGGTGTAGCTTATGTGTGTCTCGGGGACGATGAACGGTTCAAATGTTGACTGTGAGTCAATCAACCACCTGCCGTGGAGGATTCGCGGAACAGTGAACCTTGTGAATCAGACGTTCTGTCAAGTCATGGTAAACGTCCACTTGGCTGGATGGCAATGTAAGTGATAATCAGAACAATATCTATAGAATCAGCCGTTCATTATTCACTTCAGGGGCTTTGGTCGAGCAATGGCAAACACACCCATGGTCATCATGTGGGCTCATGAAGGCAAGGTGACCCTTTCGCAGCGCCATGCTCCCAGAGAGATTATGCCGACGGTGGATCCTAACCCTCCACGGATTGCAACTATTGCGGATTCTTTAACATCAGTGAGATCACATCAGTTTATGTGAACAGGACTGATTACCTGTATCCCAAAGATTACAGGAGACTCCTCGAGCTTTGGTTTCACAATACCCGTAAGACGCAGGAAAGCAATCTCTAGTTTCATCGAACTTGAACCCGATTATAGGCAGACGAATACAGTAAAAAACACATCATCATCTTCGCATACGGGACAGAGCCACCTGGTAGCTCCGATGTTGATGCCCGCCTTCAACAGCATTACGAATTTCGGACAGCCCTCCTCGACCTCACAGGACAGTCTTCTACCCCCACGAGCTCGGTATCATCAGGCTCGATCTCGACACCAACTAAACAACCAAGTGATGAGCATACAGTAAACCCATCTGATGACATTCCTCTTCTACCCTACCAACGCTCAATCATTGCTCATGCTATCTTTTGCGTTGCGGGTTTCCTCGTGTTTCTGCCTTCTGGCGCTTTACTAGCCCGGTATTTCCGAACGTTCACCTCTAAATGGTTCAATGGCCATTGGTGTTTACAATTTGTTGTTGGTAATACGTTCCGCGCTTACAGGACAATATTTTTCAATTTATCTTTTTTTTGATGTAGCTGGGCCTACAATCGTTATTGGTATAGCACTAGGCATTCGGTCAGTCTCGAAAGCAGGCGCAATGCATCTCAATGACACTCACAAGGTAGACTTTCTTTTAAATCCAATACAAGGATTACATTTTACGCGAATGTTAGAATCTCGGCTCAGCTATTTTCGCATTATACGCTCTTCAGCTTATTATAGGTGCTCTAATCCATTGGGTAAAGCCCCGGAACAACACCCGGCCCTTGCAAAACTACCTTCATGCATTTCTAGGCCTTCTAATAATTGTTCTTGCCATGTATCAAACTCACATTGGCTTTGACACTGAGTGGACGAAAACCACTGGCAGGGAGTCATTCTCGAAAGGGGTGTATATTGTATTCTACCTCTGGGTCTTGGTCGGTGTCAACTTTCTTGACATTCAGAGCGGCATGTTTATGGCTCCTATTTATAGCTTCTGGTTGTTGCTTACTTTGCTGGCCTTGTCATGCTTCCAAAGCAGTTCAGGCAAGAGAGAAAGCTGAAGCAGATCCCCAGCTCAGACATCGATGTAAACCAGGATGAATACCTCGATAGAGTCCGAGATTGAGCGAAAGTAAATAGAATAGATTGCCAAGTTTGTTGTTCTTTGAATTTCTATACATAAATGTCAGTCTACTTAATACCTATAGTGACTGGCCAAGATAGAGCATACTATACAAGACACTTGGATTATGTGCTATAAATTTGTCCTTCACAATCCGTGCGACGTCCTCCAACAAGTCCGTACATTCTCCATGATCTATTGGTCCGGCGCGCAATCCATCCAATTCAATGACCCTTCGACCTGTGTTACCTCTTCCTGGCGCGGAGACAAATGTGCAGTAAGCTTGATCGGGATGAAGATCGATTGCTGGTAGCGCGGTTTGACCTGCATCTGCAACTGACGCATGGATTTCGGCAAAACTGGGTGTGTCCTCAAAGAGCCTGGAACGACCAGCCACTGACATGTTACGACACTCATTGAGGAAGTTGCTCAATGGTGATCCCGATTTTAAAACGATATTTGACTGGATAGATACAATGGCTCGGTCATGAAGCGCAGATTCTTAGTCACTCACGTTGGCCAAACTGTGAATAAGCGCCATCGCGCCACATGCATTAAAAACCTGATTGTTGAATATTCAGCTTTCGCGAGACGAGGAATTTGTATTACATACCGTCTGCTTCATCCAGAACACGCTTTCATCAATTGTCGTGCCCCTTTCCTTGAATATTTTGTCCTCAGCAGCTCTCCTCTCTCGAGCCTCGCTATATGGGAACACCAAAATGATTGCTTTGACGGGTCGAGGAATTGCGGATAAGGTTTAGATTGAGGCATCAGAATGATGGGTGGCTGGTCGATAACGGTTTTTGACCTCCTCATCGAGACCAAACAAGTCCCAAAAGTGGTCTGGCAGGTCTGAGCCAGCCTGGTCAGCCCACTGTGGTATGTAATAATAAGATGTCTATTATAGGCCGCCAACATCAATGGAGACCTTACTTTGTTGAATACCTTTTACTTGTGAGTCCAAGGACTAATGGGCTAAGTAAGAATGACCTGACCTCGGGATTGCATTCCAAAGGGAACCATGGCTCGTGCGACATGATCCTGTCTTCAATAGCGCGAGATGCAAAAGCCAATGACGATGGATGACGTGATCACACTGCTTGCAGGTGTGTAACGCTGAGTGCTAAGGTGGTCGTTAACTATTCACCATAACCATGGAGCACGCTAAACAAATTTATCCGAGCTCGCCTGTGGTGCTCGATGGAGGGCTAGCAGGTTTCGCTGTCTTGTCCAGCTTCTCCATCTAACGCCTTGGCATAGGGAACGACGCTCGAGGAGCAACATCCTTCTGACTCTCGCCTTTGGTCCACTCAGCAGGTTATAGATAACCCAAACGCAATCACAGAAGCTCATTTATCGTTCATGCGAGCCGGTGCTCGAATAATTTCGACTGCTACGTGAGCAGCATATCACTACTTGCAAGAATTCAACGTCGAATCCCTCCCGACAGGTACCAAGCATCATCAGAGACATTCAGACAGGCCGGGTACTCTGAAACCGAAGCCTCAAAAGCTATGATAAGAAGTGTTCAACTGGCAAACGACGCGAGGACATCATTTCTGAAAGACGCACCCGAGGCAGATGTCAGGATCGCTCTTTCCCTTGGTCCGTTCGGAGCAACCCTTTCACCCCCACAGGAGTTTAGTGGTTACTATCCTCCGCCCTATGGTCCTGCTGGCTTCTCGGAAACGGATATAACGAACGCGTATGGTAGACCTGACATCAAGAGCGAAGAAGAATCTATCAACGCCCTAGCCCAGTTCCATTTAGATCGACTGGTCACGTTTGCAAGCAACTCGGCGACTTGGGAAATAATTGATGTCATCGCATTCGAGACAATTCCCCTCTTGCGCGAGGTGGTTGCAATCCGAAAAGCCATTTCTTCACTCCAAAGTATTGTAAAGGCCGTGGTTAAACCATGGTGGATATCCTTTGTTTTCCCCGGTGGAAAGAGTCCTCAAGCTCGATTTCCAGGGGGTGCAAACGTGACTGCTCATGATCTTGTTCATGCCGCATGGTCACCAGCAACGGGTCACCAACCTATGGGGCCCGGTGGTATCCATGTCCGCCTGCCTAGCCCTACAGGGCTTGGTATCAACTGCACTTCGCGAGAGTTCATTCCTTCCCTCGTCGAAGATATGACCAGTGCAGTAGACATTTTTCGACTCACTGCCCCGTACGCACCCTGGTTAGTTCTCTACCCTAACGGTGGTGATGTGTTTGACCCAGCTAGTCGGACATGGATTACCGCTTCAGATGACAAGAAAAATAGTTGGGCAACGGATCTTGGCAGAATCGCCCATGATATCATGCATAATCACCGTGATAAATGGAGTGGGTTAGTGGTTGGTGGATGCTGCAGGACAAACCCTGGCCTAATTTCTGATTTGCAGAAACTGCTTTGAAGCTCTTACTATGAGTTGTATTCCAAGAGCCGAGCATGATTTATCTAAAATTACCGTTCAGCTAGTATTTAGCCATTATTTTGACTCATTTCCATGCAAGCTGAGTACTGAGTGTGCATACCCAAGATTCCGATCCGGGCCTCGTTTCGTACGACAAAGCAAATTGGGTCCGATCTGAATTCAGGGTTGAACAACAAGTGGTTTGAGTGTTTCGATTACGTGCAACTTCTGTAACGGGGTGCAACCAGGGCCAAGTTTTTTTTTCTTTTTTCTTTTT
>CEMU01569531.1:7500-39729 GCA_900068965.1 Calocybe gambosa | reverse complement strand
TTCATTTCTCACTCAAGTCACACCTGATCACACAACGTTAGATGAATATACACGACCTCTACGAAAGGGTATCGTTCACGTGACTCCAGAAATTTAATGAAACCGAATCAAGGAAAGCGGTACGTCGTCAGAGACTACTTTTCTGTTCTACTTCAGCAAACGTTCTGTTGACTCTCATTTATCTACACTCGAATTTGATCTTTAATTGGTTGCATTGAGGCTCGGCGTCATGTCGTCCGACTATAAGGTACTACATAGGCTCATACGTCGTATCTCAGGTTGGGCGTTGGCGTCGTTCTTTGCGGAAATACGTGTCATAGGAGAAGATAATGTGCCTAAGGATGGGCCTATTATAGTGTACGTGGCAGTCTACTGCGCGACTAGGACTTACATTAAAGCTTCCGTCTTCCAATAGAACAGCGACACATCACAACATGATACTTGACCCGGCTGTTCTTTGTATGTCACCTTTACTTACTTACAACGGTAGTCTTATTCGAGACAGCGATGACGTTCCCCCACCGTCGCATTCTAAACTACTGGAGTAAAGGTCAGGTGTTGTGCATAAGTCGTTGCAGACGCGCTCATCACCTAACAGCAAGTCTGTATGTGAACCCGGTTGTCAGGTATATACTCTACTCCACGGGCAATATACCAGTCGATCGCAAGTCAAAGGACCGACAGGTTCTGTTTAAGGGCACCTTTGAAGCGCTTTCCAAGGGGCAGGCGGTAGCACTGTTCCCGGAAGGTACAAGCTACACAGAGCCCCGGATCATGCAGGTTAAAGATGGTGCGGCTTGGGCAGCTCTAGAGTACGCCAAATGGCAGCGCGAGAATCCGGAGTTGGCCCATGCCCGGGATGTGACCATAATCCCAGTTACTATCGTATATACTAACAAATCTAAATACCGGAGCAACGTGGGTACATCTCTAATCTCATCGATCCTCATCACTGGTTGACATCACATATTTAGGTGGTAATTGAGTGAGTTTCTGTCTCTTTTGACTCTTGCTAGTCTAATTGACTAGGTTTGGGCAACCAATCACCTTGGGCTCGTATAAGGACCAATTTTTTTCTGGTGAAGAGGGCGCACCTCGAGCTGCTGTGAAGCGGCTAACTGCAACTATTGAGGAAGAGCTTGTACGGGGTACAATCAACGCTCCAGACTGGTACCGGCTTTTTTCTCTGTCCGATCACTGCACTGTTTGACAAGATCCTAACAAGGGATACGCTCTATGCTGCTCGTATGGCTCGTGCTATATTATGGGAGCAAGATTCGATTAGTCTTGACGACTTTGTCGTGGTTACACAAACGTAGGTGGATATGTCTTTACTTTACTAGATGTTCTCAAAGACTATGCAGTTTAGTGGATTTATTCTCTGAACCGAGTATTGTTCCTAGCTATAAAGTAGTTAAGCGTAACCTTCTCGAGTACTACTCGCTGCTACAATCCTCTCATCTTACCAATTCGGTGCTATCTTCCTTGCCCCTTCCTCGTTCCCTGGACCCAAATACACCTGCGCCTGTTCCGAGCCGTCTGTATACTCTTTTTATCCTTATTCGCGACACACTTTCGGCTTTGATAGGTTTACCTTTCTTCCTGTTCCCGTTGATGGTCCACATGCCCGTGTACTTTATGGGTCGCTTGGGGGCGCGGCTCGTTCACGATGAGGAAGAGACACAGGCTCAGAATAAGGTGGTTTTTGGTTTTCTTTCCCTACTGTTTGTCTATCCGGCTGCCTTTTTGTTTTTGTGGGCGTTATTGTGGTATACCCGTGCTGGCGCGCTCTTGGCTGCGGGTTTTATCTACTTAATATTTAACTATCACAATCGGATGATTGACGGTGTGTCCTTTATTGACTGGATGATTTCTGCAGCTCATCTTCAAATTTTGTACATTTATAGATAACTATGAGCGGTATTTCATGACCCCAACCACTTTTGCCTCTTGCTAATAGCGTATTTCAAAAGTGCAAAACGTCTTGTTGCTGCCTGGAGAGTTCTCGTTGGTGTTTGGGTGCCTAAGCGATGGGACTTATCACTTGCGGCTCTCTCCCAGTATACACGGCCCATGCCGCCTAAAGAGAATCCATGGATAGATAAGCCAAAGACTCCAGAACAGGTCTCTCGAAATACCAGCCCAGGCCCGTCATCCTCTGACACGTCTTCCCCTGAAATATCGACAACATCGGAAAGTAAAAACCCTATGGAAGAACCGCCTGTTAAAGTCCGTCCCAGCCGCCGTCCGCCGTCCAGGCGTTTTGTGCGACATGTGCTAAGAGCACGCGTTGAAGCGATGAAGGCGCTTGCCTCTTTCTTCGATGATCTACAACACGTACCGCGATCGAAACAGGTGCCAGTCAGCGCACACTTGGCCAGAAGTTTTGGCCGGTTGTCTGTTTCTAGGCTGTCGGGTAGGCAGGCTTTGCCAGAAGTGCATGGGTGGAGGGATGTTAATGAGATTATCGATTTCTTGATACAAAAAGGAGCCAGGATTCCAGCCTTGCGATCTAGGGCTACAGAGGGAGAGTGGGCTGCGATGAGCAGCGAGGGAGAGGGTCGCTGAATCTATGTTGTGGATTGATTTGCAGAAATTTAGAGCATACTATCTGGTGTTTTGAGTTTAATCTAAATACGAGCTTTTCTATGTTGTTTGCTTTTCTATTGCTAGTAGAGTTGTATTCAATTCAATACTTGGCACGTGCTATTCCGAGATCGAAACCCTTTGTTGGCAAGCCGCGACTGCACAACTCCTTCCAACTGAAGCCTGTGAATGTCGAATCGAACTGGCTACACACCGATTACACAGTCAATTGACGAGGTGGATGAAGCGGATGTAGGAGCACTAGACTCTGATCCAGTGAACAGACCTAGTAAACGGCTTCGTCGTTCAGGACGTCCGGGAAGTATCGACCTTAAGAAATTAGACAATGCTTTTAAACGGTCAATGATTTTCACTTGGTTAGCTTCTTGTCTTACTTATTCATGTCTCCAGGTGGACGGAATCCATAGCACAAAAGGTTAAACGGAAAAAGAAGGGAGGTCCCAGCCACGAAAGAAAGGCAATATGGCATAGTGTTTTTGAGCCGCAAGTTATAATCCCTGGCATAACACCGGGTCCAGTACGCTCAACAGTGTTGCCACCTTTGAACAATTCACGCTCAAGCATCTACTAGGTCAAGACATTGGAACATAATCCACCTATGACGCAAGCGAGTTATGATTCGTGAGCTCCTAGTTCCTTCATTTTTGACTTACCAATAAACAACGCTAGTATGGTACAATCTGTAAAGAATGCTATAGCGGAGGGTATACACCCAAAGATGATCACAAAGGGTTCTTCAGGATCCTACTTTGCCCGCGCAAAAGTTGAGGGCCGTGTACAGACTGTGGCGTGCGTCCCATAAAGACATATTTCAGTTAACTCTATAACCCTACAATTTAGAGTGTTTAAACCAAAAGATGAAGAGCCATATGGTCGGCTGAATCCAAAGGTGAGTGCCTTTGGACGCTCGGCTTCATTTTTGAGAAGGTGCCATTGATCCTCAGACAACGAAATGGATACACCGACAATTCAGATGGATTATTCCCTTCGGACGAGCATGCCTTATACCTAATCTCAGGTTTGTCCCACTTAAATACAAGAGAAATACTGAGACCCTTTCTCTTCAGCTATATTTCCGAGGCCGCTGCTTCTCTACTCGATGAAAGACTTGACCTTCAGATAGTTCCTCCTACTCAGCTTGTTTCTTTATCAAGTCCCGTAAGCTGGCTTGCACAGATATCGAGGATGTCGTAGAAATCGATGTTTTTCAATCAGGCTTTTTTCTATGACTGGCTGGATCGCAACGCTGCAAAAAAGGGAAAACCTTTGCCAGAAAAAATTGGTAGTATGCAATACTTTTTACATGGCTATCAAGGTACAGTATCTATACATCACTCGATCAAAGCATGGCTTACATGCTACCTTGTCAGACGCTTCGGACTTCCTTCGGAAGCACCCATGGCCCGGTCGCTCTATTGCCGATACCTTTGATGATTCCAGCCACCGTCATGGGAACTTTTCAAAGCGCTTTCTAAACATCGTTAAAATTGTTTGTGGAAAGACAGGAGACACTGATGACTTGTATGATGAAGCCGATTATGACGACGAACAAGTCATATACAGTGGGAGTGAAGAGAATGATCCTGAAAGATATTTTTATTGGAACCAAACCCTCCAAAAAAGCTTCCGCGAAGAGTTAGAAAAGTGAGTCTTGGAGTCTAGTGGCTTGCCATTTTACTTACTAACATATCCAGGCTCGTCATTTTAGGTAAGACCTCTTACAGTCCATGGACAATTGGCTGATATTTTTTAAAAAAAACTCAAGACTACCTTATGTTAAACACTGACCGAGGTGCCGACAACTACATGATTAGATATTGCGAAGGCGATCACGAGAAAGCTCCTGTCGACGTTGCCCCCTCCCGTTCTGTACGGAAGGAAATGCCGGTCATGAGTGAACTTAGACGGGAGGCCTCCTCAAGTGCTCCCAGCATGACTACATCCTCCCCGTATTTTGCACCTCCAGCACCCTTAGAACCACCAATATCTCCGACGGATTATACACGCACCCCTCATATACACATCGCAGCCATAGACAACTCCTTGTCTTTTCCCCACGAACACCCTCAAGGATGGCGCTCATATACATACGGCTGGCTGTATCTTCCCGTTAGTGTGATTGGACGACCTTTCAGCGAGAAGACACGGCATCATTTTCTTCCATTACTGACCTCTAAAGCGTGGTGGGAAGAAACTAGTTTTCAGCTCGAAAAACTTTTTGCGGTTGATCCCGATTTTCATCCAAAGATGTTTAGGGTAAATATAATTCTACTTAAAGTTGAAATGTTCTCATGACCCTCGTCTACAGCGCCAGTTGGCTGTTATCAAAGGCGCGCTATACATATTATATTCGCTGACTATCTCGCATTTACAAAAACTACAGGCCAGGCCTGGAATATTGTTCAGTCTCTTAAACATTCGGTGCGTTGTACCGGCGTCTTTCAATACCATTGAAAATAATACCGTACACACAGGACGAGGGTAAGCATATATATACGAAGCACATAACTATATTTCAAAAAAATTCAAGGTCCACTGGAGTTGACCCGAAGAAAGAAAGCACTTGTATGGGATGATGAACTTGAAATATCAGAGGACGCCTTGGAATCTCAAAACCTCAATGGCCCCTCATCTCCAAAACCATCTGTTAGCAGCGTCCCAATCCCCCGGAGGATCAGGAGCCATAGCTCCAGCGGCGAGTTTCCGCCTCCAATGAGGAGAACATCGACAGACGCTACCGGAATGCCACGACCAGTGTCCTTTTCCACCAAGTTCCAACGAGTGCATCCTGGAACCACTGGTGTGACTGTTTTGGAGCATCTGGAACGTTTAGATGCTGTGGAAGCCAGTTTGCAGCGTCTTGGAGGGGATCAGGATCAGGCGGAAGAAGTCGACGTTGGTGTTGCCCCTCGCCCAGTGAAACCCATAGCGGTTTCAGGCAGTCCGATCGCATCTTCATCTTCTCAACCGGTAACTTCGCCGTTTTCCCCACCTGGAAGCCCTCTTGCTACTGTGCATGAAGTGTCGGATACGGCTAGCTCTGTCGCTGAGGAAGACCTGGCAGCAATGTCCAAGTCCATGTCATATGTTGAGTCCTCGCCGTTGCATAGTGGCCGCCTTGGGAGCGCTAGAGGAATAGAATGGATCCAGACACCAGAAGTGCCGCAAATAAGAACAGTTGTTGCTGAGGTATGTATAATTACATAGTGTAATTTCCCAAGCCAATTGTTAACTTCTTTCGATGTCAGCGCATGGAGATAATAAACAAGAAACCCCTTCTTTCTTGGTGGTAACAGAGTAGCTATAGGTTATAGAATTTTTATGGACTGTTAAAAGTGATAATTTGAGTTACAAGACTGTAGATTGATACGGGTTGAATGACTTAGTCGCCTTCTGTCAACAACCATTGAGCGAAGTCCTCCAAGCGTTTCTTTTCTGCTTCGTCCCCTTCGCCTTCAATGTCATCACCCGCTCCACTCCTTTTGAATCTTTGCTTGCCAGAGAAGAGCGATGCTTCAATTCTCCGTCCAGCAAAATACCTGCCATCCATCTTCTGGACAGGTGTGGGGACTACGATCGGGGAGACAAGCTAGCAAAATGAACTTACAAGGAGACAGGCTTTGGCACTGAGAGGATCGCGAAATTTCACTGTCATGACGCCATCCTTTTCTTTCTATCCGCCAACAGTAAGTTGAGCAAAGCATATCGGCGATGTTTAGAAGTCACATACATCATATAAAACGACGTTCGTAACTTCGCCCAAAGCAGAACATTCTTCTCGCACGTCTTCCTTGAGGTCGAGAAGCAGCGTTGCATCTTCGGCAAGCTCCTCCAATGTAAACATGTGTTTCAGAACTACTACTCTGCTGTTGTGGTTGACTACACCTGCTGAGACGATATCTTCGACCTGGAGTGTCGGTCCAAAGCCATCCTCATCATTCCATTCGTCGATTTTCCTAGATGCGTGTCATTCCGAATGCGACTCGATGGTTTAGCTACTACGCACTTTTGCATTTTCCCTATCCTTCTTGAAGCCCTTTTTTTATCCAGAACCTTCATCGTTTTTCGTTCCTTCCCCGTACCATTATTCTCCTTATGTTTGAAATCAGCCTTCGAGACCTTCATCACCGTCGAAGCGTCGCCAAACCGCAACTCTGCATCGTCAAGGATATTGAGTGCGAGTGTCACAGAATCCTCCTTGAAGTATACGACCAGCGCCTCTCCGCTAAAAGTACCATCGTCATTTGCGTACATCTTCACCTTGGGCTCGCCGTCATTGTCCTGTTCGATCACTCCACATTTGGAGAACCGCTCTACTAGCTCATCTTGTTCGGTGTCTCGAGGTAGTCCTGTAATGTAGATGGCAGTATTCTTGGATTTTCGTTCAACGGGAGCGCGGCCCTTTTCCGTTTTGCCGCGTTTAGAAGAGGGTCCTGCTTCAGAGGATGAAGTAGCGGCTGTATAGTTCTCGGGTTCCTTTCGTTTTTTGTTCTCGCGAGCTAGCACAGGCGCAGCCGGGGTCTAGCATCCAATCCTTCGTGAACTTGGAAAGAAAATTAATAAGCTGTAAAATTATTACCTCTTCATCAACACCTTCGACGGCGTACGCGGCTTGCTGTCTTTTCAACAGATCCTCGTCTACCTTGTAGTGCTTTCAGGTCAACACATAGTAGCCCACATGCACTATACGTACTACTGGTATCCAGGCAGCCTTCTTAGCGTCGTACTCTAACTCTGAGCCATCGTCTTGTTCATACCTCCACGCGTTTGCAACTTTGAAAAAATATATCCTATTTAAAACGGGTTTTCTTTTCAAAGCCCAAAGAGATTGAGAGTCCTTCCGCACCTAGGGTCGTCTGCAAATGCTGCGGCTTGCTCTCCTGCAGATGCGCCTGCGGCTGCCGATGGTAGTGCACTAGACATTCTTGTGTTTGTTGGTGTTAAACGTTCTGGTTGCCAGTAAATCCCTTACGTCATTCTCAACATGTCATGTTCATTGCCATACATAACCGCAGACGGTGTCGCCTTACAATCTCGGGTCATCTACGGCCAGCAGAACGGAACAGAAAGTCTATTCTATAATATAATCTACCAGATCAACGTTTACCTATATAGACTCATGGGAAAATACGCATGCGGGTCATGGGGCGCATCTGGAGCACGCTCTGGAATCCAGCGTTTGTGAGGCACAGGAAGTGATGGGGGCAGTTTAGATTCTGAATACACCTTCTGAGCTGTAGTAATAGAAGCAATAGCCTCCGAAAGGTCCATAGGCATTTTCTGCTCCACCGGAAC
The DNA here is from genome assembly GCA_900068965.1 of Calocybe gambosa. NCBI lineage: Eukaryota > Fungi > Basidiomycota > Agaricomycetes > Agaricales > Lyophyllaceae > Calocybe > Calocybe gambosa. Next base: position 31,827 of record CEMU01569531.1, on the reverse strand, counting down.
ATCGGATTTTCCTTCGGTTGGTGCGGCAATACTGACGATAATTCCAAGTCAGTTGAAGTCAATAGCAAGGTGGAAGATGAAACCCACGATGAACTCGTAGAATGTTCAATCAGCAGGGATGACAGCTCTTCTTGTGTTATCACTGAAAGCCGTGGATATACACGTCGAACATCACGCTTGAAGTAAGGATTCTGAGCGGGATCGGAGGCTGGTATTCGCTGGTCAGACTGGACTTGGTCGAGCAACCATGCAACACACCTTTGGTAGCTGGAGTGCTATACTTCTCTGGTCTCGAACCAGGTGGAGGACGACGGTGCACTTTCGCATCTGGCAGCCCTGTGGATATTTCGGGGTTTACAGCGAAAGCCTCACCTAAACACAAATGTCTATAAACCCAGGCCAAACCAAAGGACGTGGAATGAAAGGCTCACGAAATTTCTTCCAGAAACCCTGAGAATTGAGATGATAAAGGGTTGAATCCGCAGCTTTTTTGCTGGCCATGGACTAATAGCAGTAGACCGAGTAATTTTGTTTGGTTCGTGTTTGACAATTTTAGTATCAGGCTGACAGCCGCCGTAAGTAATTTACAAACGCATACTTGTGCTTCAATATCTCAATACTTAACTCTAGTAAGCAGACGAGCACACTTGTCGATAGTAGCTCCCACCGGATTCATTCAAGAGCAATTCGTTACAGACTTACATTTGTGATGCCATGCGGCAATCAGTGATGAGTAGTCGTTTTCGTGATATTGGCCCAATATCACGAAAAATGACGGTGATACCTATCCACATTGGCTTGGACCCAAACCCTCTGTTTTGGATGCTCAGGAAATGACAAAAAACGCAAAACTGCTTTCGGCCCCTGAATTGAAAAATGCAGCCGCTATTTCACATTGCTGCCGTCGAACAGGAACACTCATAAGCAGTCGCAGTTCGAGCAAAAACAGCGGTCACGGTTTTGTCCACGTTTACTTCGTAGCTAGTTGGCTCTAATAATCATGTTCTGTCCTAAAGACATCAAAAAGGCGTTGGGGAGAAGGTCCACTGAAATGCTCTAGTTGGGACAAATTTTGGCCCATTTTAGCCTCGTCGCCGGACACGTAAAATGGCGCAATTATTACCACTGATCAGTAAACAGGTCATAGTCAGCCTTTTATACCCAGCAATGGGGGCTGGGGATTCTACAACATCCCATGGGCCTTACTTACTCGTACACACGTCCGCCACATACTCAAGACCAGTTTGCCCCTGTTTCAGCAATAGCTGAGACTGTTGAAAAGATTTCCACCAAAAGAGATCCTCATGACTTGCCAACCTTTGGTCCAGATACCCTCACTCGCCCACAAGCGTCTATCCTATACCTGCCTCCCCTACTTTCCTCACTACCTCGAGAATATCAGCCCGAGCTCATAGCATCAGACCTACCACCCGTGATCACGGACACTCGTCTTCCTAACATTGACCCCGTCTCTCTGTCCCTCCATAAAGCTTTGCATAATTTTAGGCCATTTGACGCTGATTATGCCAACAAACCGTATGCAGAAGCTTTCAATTGGCCGGAGCTGCTTCTCCCCGAAGATGAAGAGAGGGAATGGTATTGCGTCGCTTTTCGAAGCAAGCGAAAAGCGGGGAGTGAGAGTGGTCGTAAGTAGATTCAGCAGCTCTGGACCACATGTCTCTAACTCTGTGTTAAGCATTGTACGATGCCGACAAGCTGGCTCATGAAGAGGCTATACGCAATGGAGGTGTAAGTACTCTAAATGCAATATTCATGCTGTTAGGTTCCCTTATGCACGATCACCCTCAGCTTATCATGTACTGGTACGGGCGCCCGGACGAGACTACTGGATTAAATCTTGCAACATGTATATGGCAGAGCCGTCGCCATGCAATTGCTGCAATCGCCCAGCCTCATCATAAAAGAGGCATGAAACTCGCCTCTGGTTCGTATGAGACCTACACTTTAGAGCGTCACATCATTAGAAAGGACAAGGGTACCCCGTCTCTGGCAATAGAACCGTACACAGGTGGGGAAGTCGGTTGGTAACGCTGGGGACTACATAGCAAGACAAATTCGTATCCGACTTGACGCATTCTAACAGTTTATACCCTGCGCGCAACAAATAGTATTGTACCTAATAGAAAACATATTTGGATTGACATAAGAATATTATTGATGAAGTTTGTGAAGTAGCAGGTTGATCTGATATGTTCATAAAAGGAAAATCATCAGAGGGATAAGCGCCACACATCCGATTCCATATTTAGCTCTTGCTCGTGTGAAGCCCAAAGACAAAATTTCAATTGTGATCTGCTCGTTTACACGTTGGCGTCAGCTCATCAGTTCAGTGACACAGCCAGTAATCATACCATTCCGTAAGTAGAAGACAGCCTAAACATTACTAGAAATGTCACGAATGGTCACTCTACATATTGAAAGTCGAGATCGCTTCATGCGTTTCGACATCTTACCAGGGTTTGGCCAGCTTCGATGATCCGTTAGCCTACCAAGATGCTATCCGAGAGTCCTGAAGGTTATTGTCAAAGAGTAACACATTTGAGACAGGTTATATAACTCACGATGACCCACGCAAAGGCGAGATGTAGATACCAGGGGCAGGTGCAAACTCGATCGCTTCTTGTTTAGGTTCAGCTGGTGTAAATTTAGGCTCCAGCGGTTGCTGTTCATAAATAGGTGGATCGGCAAGGAAAGCTTGAGAGGGCTCATCGTAGGGTGAAAATCTGAAACGATCTGGAGACGGGCTAGGTTCAAATCCTCGGGTAGCATCTGCATAATGTTCCCCAAGGTTTTGCATTTGACCAGCGTTTAGAGCTTCTACTTCTTCAATCCCTTTCCTATTGAACGGCTTCCAACAGAAATCTATAGTGCTGTAGTCGACCTTATGGCACGAATCCGGTGGATCTGATTCGTCAGAGGGATACTCGGCTGGTGATTCGAAGTATATTGGTTGTCGTGTGTAGCATCCAGGACCGGGAGTAGCAAAAATATTAGACAGTTCAGAATCCTTGAGAATAAGCGATTGAAGTGGTGGCTCAGAGGTAGAATCATCAGTAAGTGTGTCTTCGAGGTAGCTATACTCAGGCAGAGCGTCCGATAAGTAGTCCAAAGGGGGGTCAAAGAGCATAGAATCATATGAAGGCGAATGCAATGTGGTAGGTTTGATGCCTAGAGGGGATCGAATTATGTGGGTGTTATTCAGTCCAGAAATCAAGAGGCCAGGAGGGGTAGCAGATATACTATGTTGGAAGACATGCTCACAAGAATCAGACACGGAAAAAATAGGCGGATCGCGATGGCAAACAAGGGCAGCCGGTCCTGGTGTAATAAAAGGTACAAAATCTAATTGGTCAAGATTGAGAGGCGAGCCCATATCCTGCCGTTTAAAATTTAGCTCGCGTCTTGCCTGGGCTTGGTCCAGACGGACCTCATCTTCAACTCGACCCAAAGATTTTTGATGAGTGGTTTGGCTATCCGAGACAGTACTTATCGGCTGGTGAGAAGCAGGCGAGTCGTTAGCAAAAGAAGCCGAGGAAGAACGTTTCGGGTGTTTTGTAGAAGACACCACAATAGCTGGACTGTCTTTATGATTAGATTCTTTCCTGGCTGAAAGCATGCGCAAGGGGTGGCTCGGAGCCAAAGATGTAAAAGTAGAAGAAAGCCATGCTGGAAGTGGTTTTATGTTTTGTGTAGTCAACTGTTGTCTATGGATGAGTTTGACTTCAAAAATAACAAAGCTCTGCGCGCAGATATTACTTGTAAGTTGTTAGAACTGGAATTGTCCACTGCTGAAGAATCATTATCAGGCGGAGGGAGGGATTTCGGTCGTATCAAAGAGATATTACTCCGAGAGCTGATATCGTTCGGCAGACTGTGTGTGTCTGTGAGCGATATATGACTAGATGAACTGCCTGTATGCGCTCGTTGACGCCTGGGCTTCGGCACGGAATGATGGATAGTCGCGTTCATTGTCTTCACCATTTGATCAAACTTGGCGTTTAAACCCGTTTTGCATCGTTTAGATTGATGTCTATAGTCTTGGTGAATTACTGTCAGAAGTAGTGTACGGGAGAATTGATGACATATAATACCCCTCGCGCTGCTTGATCTGTCACATACTGGATATCAACACTAACAAGATGTCCTACTGGTGAACTCGGCTTGCCTGCTGTGCGTAAACACACCAACTGAAGGCTCTGAATATTCATAGCCATCAGAGAGCTGGGAGAATCGACGAGATGGCATAAAGATAGATCATAAACAAAACATATGCAAGCAGATCCATCCATCATCATGCTGCCAGTGTAGCACAGCGAAGTTCGAACCCGTCACCACGTTGCAGCTGTCCACCATGAGCAGCGCTGACGAGAAATACCCCAAGCTACCCTATTTTTCGGGGCCTGACAATATACCCACCCGTCCGACCTCGTTAAGACGGAGAATATTTCTATTTGGAATTGTGACAGTCCTCTCCTGTTTCCTACTATATTCTTTACGACCGCACTACACGGAAGCCAGGCCCCATGGCAATGGCTACCGAAACCCTGCGTATCTTGTCAAAGCCAAGCACGGCGCAGTTGCCTCCGAGAATAAACGCTGCTCGGACATTGGCGTGCAGATCTTAAAGGAAGGGGGAAACGCTATAGATGCCGCCGTTGCCGCAACTTTCTGTATAGGTGTTGTTAACATGTTCTCGTGAGCGCTTGCACATGGATCAAATTTGGTTCCTCTCACAAAGCTTGTCACTCAGTTCAGGTATTGGCGGTGGAGGCCTTATGGTTGTTCGACTACCACCTGCTACTACTGGAGGAAAGTCACAAGTCTATACGATAGACTTTCGAGAAGTTGCTCCTGCTTTGTCCAACTCAACAATGTTCCGTGCTTCGCCGGCAAGCCCACTGATTGGTGGCCTGTCTGTTGCTGTACCAGGGGAGGTATTGGGCCTTGAAGAGGCACATCGTAGGTGGGGTAATTTACAGTGGCACCGACTCGTCAATCCCAGCGTTGAATTGGCTAAGGGATGGGAAGTTGACAAAGAGCTAGGAAGACGTATACCTGTACATTTTCAAAATATCCCATACTTTGGCCTGGTACTCACGTAGCATGATCTAGTGGCTTGAAGCAGTAATGCTCAACAACCCGGATTGGAGTGGCATTTTTGCTCCCAAAGGGCTGTTTTTACGCGAGGGCGAGCTCATCCGACGTGTCAACCTTTCACGGAGTCTTGCCATGATTGCAAATGAAGGATCCGGGGCCTTCTATAACGTACGATTTGACGAACTATGACGCTGTTATCCTGTTCTAATATTAGATCTCTGCAGGGGCCGATTGGTGATTCTCTAGTGCGGAAAGTGCGTGCTACTGGCGGTATACTTACACATACCGACCTCGAGACATACTCTGTCAAAGTCCGGCCTGCATTAGAGGGCACTTACCATGGCAAGAAGGTGTATACCACCGATGCACCCACATCAGGACCAGGTAATTCAGCTTTTGGAACATTCACCTTTGAGGGACTCACCAGTCTTAGTGTTGTTGCACATGCTCAATCTCTTGGAGAAATACGATGTAAAAGAGAGAAACCTTCTCAATGTTCATCGTGTCATTGAAATACTCAAATTTGGTTTTGCGGCACGGTAGGTAACGCTTATCTCCCCACAGTAGAGTCATGAGTCGAAATTCTGCAGGACTAAAGTTTCTGACCCTGATTTCAATCACACGGCACAGATAAAGGTAATACCGACAAAGGAGTATGCGAATGCTGTCTTAAAGAACATCACAGATGTGTGTAACATGAATTCTCTGCCGACTACATCAGTTAATATCACTACATTACAGGATCGTACTCACTCAGCTGAGTACTATAACCCCGAATTTGACGTTTCAGTTGACCATGGAACAGTGAGCAACTACACAAAACCACTTGTTCTCTTTTGTAACTGGTGATATAGAGCCATATATCGGTGGTGGACAAGCACGGCATGGCTGTTTCGCTGACCTCAACCATTAATATACCATTTGGCTCCCAAGTCTTGGATCCCGATACTGGAATCATCCTCAACGATGAAATGGATGATTTTTCGATTCCAGGTGTTCCAAACGGTTTCGGGCTGTTGCCGTCACCCTGTCAGACCTCCTCACCGTTTCGATCTCTCCTGACGTCATCTAATACTCACAATGGGATCTTTTCCAGATAATTACCCGGCCCCGGGTAAGCGGCCGTTGTCGTCAATGGCACCAGCCATTGTTGAGTATGCTGATGGTTCTGTTTACCTCACGATCGGTGGCGCTGGGGGATCGCGAATATTTGGCGCCATTTTTCAGGTTTTTTTGAATTTGGAGCTTGGCCTGGATTTGGGCACAGCAGTGGAGTTTGGACGAGTACATGATCAGCTATACCCACCCATCATGGATGTGGATAATGTTTATCCTCGGAACATAATAGATGGGCTGCGCAACTTTGGCCATAATGTCACTAGTGCGTTACAATCGTAACGACCCGAGCCGGACTAAAATTTCATTGATTCTTCCAGTTCTGGATATCAATCGCGTTGCAGCTGTAGTCCAAGCTGTCGCGAATATTGATGGGAAGATATACGGTGCGCTCGTTGAATCTCAAGTCATGCTGAATTTAGTAATTCCATTACAGCTGCTAGCGACTCTAGGAAGAACGGCATCGCTGCGGGTTATTAGTGTATCATTTACCTGCAGTTTCTCCGGCACCAAATCTAGCTTCATACTTAAATATTGTTTCAGTATATATATACCAGGAGACTTCGTACTGTGGACAATCGATCTGTCGAATGCAATTGACCGACTTTTGCTTAACGACCCCAATAGGGGTCGTTATTGCCAAACTTTCAATCTAAACTACAGAAGCACTTCATCAGACGATAACTCCGCGGCGCAACCGATATTACCCGAGAATTTTCTTGTATTCGTTTATATTCATACGGCCTTGTGATATGGCTATCATCATGGAATTTATTTGGTACATATCCTTTTTCAACATGCCCAAAAATATGCCTTCTCTGCTATATATGGTAATGTGGATGGCCTCGGCCCAGTGTTCACCACAACTTGCAAAAGGCTGTACATGATTCTGTTATACGATCTCCATGTCTTGTCCTTTACCCCCGGTCACTCTCAGCTTCCCCGATTTTTATTCGAGCCGCTTACTGGTCCTGGCCATGTACTTCTTCTAAATGTAACGTACTTGCTGTGGGTGCTCGAAATGTTTGCATGCATACTGCCACGGAGTCTTGATATATCGATATCGAATGTCGGGCATAAATTCCTGCTATTCGACCTATGTACACGGCAGCCCATAGACTTGATATATTGCATATAGGGGTGGTGTTTGGCATAGCTTGGTTACATCACCCTTGTAAAAATAAAAAATAAAAAGCGTGCTTAAAATAACTTTACAGTCTACCATACTGTTTCTCGTAGTATTTATCAAGGAGATGAGCGATATAGACTGGAGCCTCCTGACTTCCTATGGGGGATTGGTGACTTTAGCTTGTGTATCCATCTATGTTGGTTCATTTGGGTCCTTGCCGGTGCGTATCGTCACAAGGTCATATCACCATACATGTTAACTAAATGCGCTCGCGTTTTGAAGGGTCCAAAAAGAGAAGATGGTAGCGCTGTCGATGAAGATGACGAGGAAGAGATTTCCGAGCGTATGTCTTCCGAAGACGCGTGGATTTTTCCCATAGTAAGCCAGATGTGTATCTTTAAATCATTGCCGTCGCTTATTTGAACAAGCTGGGATCTGTAGCTCTATTCGGTCTTTACAACATTATCAAATACCTCGGGAAGGAGTGGATTAACTGGTTCCTCGGCTGGTATTTCTCAGTCACGGGGGTCATGAGCGTCTGGAAGGTGGCTAATTAACATCAGCCTCCCAGCTGGCCGTTACTGACGCTGAATCTTGCTCTCAAGTCATTAATATCTTTGTCTCGGTTTTTGTTTGGTCCAACACGTTGGAAGCAATTCGAAAAGACGAGTCTTGTAATCAAGAAAGGAAAAACGTGTAAGCCAAGCTCTACCCGTTTCATTGAATGCGCCTTTTTGAATTTTACGTATACAGCATTCCTATCTGTATCCTGGAGGACACCTTCTTTACTGCTCTTTCCATTGGCGGCCATCCCATCGGCCATCTACTCGCTTACCCCAGTCAAGCGTAAATCAGTTCTCATTACAAACATCCTGTCGCTTTCATTTTCACATAACGCCCTTACACTGTTGAAGATTGATTCGTTCCAAACGGGTACTGTTCTTTTATCTGGGTTATTTTTCTACGACATATGGTGGGTATTCGGAACAGAAGTTGTGAGTGACAGTCCTCGTCCTCGTATCTTGGGCGCTGACCCCAAAAATGTATATTATTTGCTAGATGGTAAAAGTCGCGACAACCTTGGATGTACCGATCAAACTTCTCTGGCCCAAGTCATTTGACTTCTCGGATGCTCGAGGATACACAATGCTAGGGCTTGGTGATGTAGTCATTCCAGGAACGCTGATTGCCTTCGCGCTTCGTTATGACTACTATCGAGCCAAGCCATCCTTCGGAAGGTCCTTCTCCAAGCCGTATTTCTACTCCATCTTGACGGCGTACTTTTTGGGCCTCATCGTCACGATGTCCGTTATGCATTATTTCAAAAAGCCACAGCCTGCGCTTCTTTACCTGAGGTACGTTATCTTTGCGTACCTCTTACTCACACGGCCATTCATCTATACCTAGTCCGGCTTGTATCTTATCGTCTCTTATAACAGCAGTTGTCAGGGGAGAGCTCCGAGAGGCTTGGGCGTGGAGCGACGGCCCTACTTCTGCTGATACCTTAGCCAAAGCGGAGAAAAAGTCTGATTGAGTCGGGTTTGCGAGTAGGACGCACCTCATCCCCGTTTTCTATGCGCGCCGGTTAATCCCTCCTACAGTAGTGATAATAGACCAACGTAATTGACTGGTCATCTTGAATCTATTTCTCCAAGATTTATAGCTTCAAGAGCCGCATCTCCTGCCGTAATTTATCTAGATAAAAACAGGTGTAACGCATATTTCATTAGCTGAATCATATCGTTGTAAAAACCTCCCTACGACCCACTGAATCGTATCACCCTATGGGTAATGCTACATGGCGGTCACGAGATTACTATGTATGTAACTTAGGACTCGAGGAGGCCGGGCCGGAAATAAGAGCACTTCGTTGAACGACATACATATGTGAATGTAGCAGGCGAAGGTTGTCCGAGGTCTGAGCGGGAAGGGGGAGAGGGTGTCGCAGGAATGGGAGACAAGTAAATTAGCATCCTTTATGTACAAGTTTTTGACGATAAGGCCTATGTATCTATTCACAAGAGATAACGGATAATAGTTCGGGTCAGACTGCATTGAGCAGCCAGAATCTAATTTCTGCCGTCTAGATCTTCTATCAGCAGGATTTAATTGCTCCCTTTCGGAATTTTGGACTTAGGAAGGAGTAAAGAAGCAGGGAACGCGCCAGCAAGATGAAAACCATGCGAAAAGAGGACGGGGTTGACATCCAGTGAGCATTGAAAAGAAACCTGCCATTCAAAATTACCTGAAAAGTATTTGCAATAGTGTGGTGATTTCCCTGAACAACAGATCAGATCGGTGCATCGCACACCCAGAACAATTGAGTTCTAAGTGTCTATCAGAATTTGAACAATGAAGACATCTTCTAGGATTGCTAAACCTCTAGCCCTCCGACTCAGGACCTACCATTATAGTGTCAGATGTAAAAGTTGATAAAAACAGATGATATACATCTATAATCTAGGAACACAGCTTGATCGATCAAGCTTTTGATCGAGATCTACTACACAAGTATGTATGATACTTGTATGATTGGAAAAACTGTGAGTACTGTCTGTAAAGAACATTAGTGGTCAAATGAAGAATATAAAGCCTGAGATAACCTCACTGTACTAGATGTCTTGTGCCAGTGAATCTCAATAAAAGACCCCGGACACTCTGTTTTATATTAGTGACACCATGTGACAGGGATGTCTAGGGTCTTCTATATGCGGACCGGAGATCAAGTCGGTATTCAGCTTTCCTTCCTCCTTACTCGAGGTCTGGGCCATCTTCGCTCTCGTCGACGGCTCCCCATCGCCCTCGCTGCGCTACACGTTGTCCTTCTTTACATACTCAACGTATATCTCACATCTTCTTTTCCCCATAGGTATCCTTCTCCACCCATTTGCCTAGTCTTTCTTGGGGGCATCGTCTCCCTACCTTTCTGGCATCCTTGTCCATGGAATTTTCTTCACAGACTCTGAGGCGATATGTCGAAGGACCTTATCAAGAAAACAACTCCAATGTACTTGCTCACAGTAGGCTTTGGTCCCCAACATCTCTCAGCTCTTCCTCTAATCAACATAATCCATCCAACTCGAGCCAAAGGCCGACCTCACTAACTTCCCAAACTCGCTCGTCTTCCTGGAACCAAAGCTCAGACATAGGGCCAGTAAACAGCCATCTTTTGACCGAGCTCGTTCCTCATGACTTGGGATCGGACTTAACTCCCACAATGCAGAGTTCATTTAGCAACGACTGGGGCCACCGCGATCCCTCAAATATCCAGTCCAACACATTTATATCTTTTGGGACAAATGCTAGCCTCGGTAGTATACCATCTTCCCCCACAGGGGGCACCCCAAGGCTTTCAAACACCTTCAGTAGCTCATACCAGCCTCATATGTCCGATACATCGCCAGGTGTTTGGTCCCAGTCCCAATTTCCGGCTCACTTCAAATTTCCCTCAGGCTATCATTCAAAGTCTAATCCTCATCGGTCAAACTCCGAGCTCAAGAATAAGTCTGCGACAGGTATGTCTCAATTGCGTTGTTTCAGCGCAGTCTCTGACTCAATTGCGGGTAGTTGAACAAGATAAAAACATTTACCCTTGGCTGAAGCATCATGTGAATCCACCTGGACTATTTCCACATGCCAGTGCTGACCACGATATTGGTCTGGGTTTCGATCTAAACCTATCTCAGGGGTTGTCAGACAACTCCTCTTTGAACTTCATACCTCATTATCCTCCCTCAGGTGAGCGTTTAAATCCGCGCCTTCCACCATCTCTTTGGATGTCTCCTACAACTGCTTCTGTAACCTCACCTTCAGCCTACAACTCGCTGAATGAACAATCGTCTACTCCCCTGCCAGGACCCAAACCTACACAGGGGAGGGGTAATCATGAGAGATCGCCGGTGTCATCAAAATCCGCAAGTATCGACTCCAAGTCGACCCTTTTTACAGACATCTTTTCCGATGAACTTTTTGCACCTACGAGAAGCTCTCTGTCTCCTCAAGCCACCAGCCCCTTTACATCACCCAGAGTATCTGGTTCTCCCGATTTACAGTCGGTCGATTTATCAGCCGATCCCGGACAGTTGGCAAAAGAGGATCCCCTAGCGGCTCAAGTATGGAAATTGTTCACTCGTACCAAAGCAACTTTGCCGCATGCGCAAAGAGTGGAGAATTTGACCTGGCGGATGATGGCACTGGCATTAAAAAAGAAGAAGGAAGAGGATGACGAAGCCGCGCTTAAGGCAAAGGAGAAGGGCGAAGAGAGTAATGGTGAAAGTCCGGCTGTTCCAGAAGGCTCATCAGAGCCGATTCCGCTTCAGAATTTGCCAGAAGCAGAACCTCAGGTTGTTAGGGAATCAGATGAGCGTGGTCGGCGCATTGATAAGGGAAAGGCAAGGGTACGGGTTGTTGGGTTCGATGGGACCAATCAGGATAGTATTGAGGAACCAGAGTGAGTTTCTGGAATGTAACAACGCCCGAATTATCTTGAGCACTTTGCAGCGTTGTTCCGATGGACTGGAGGGCGATGAGCAGATCCAGGTCTCGGATATCGATGGACTGGAGACCAACAAGTCGATCTAGGTCGAGGCCACCTGAGGCCACACCGACATTTGCCCAGCACGGGTTACTGAACTTATACGATTCGCGGTTTGTGTTTCCCAGCACGCATGACGTTTTCAAGTCGCCAGATAACGTCATTCATTCCAAAACAAAAAGCGGCATGTCGCACTCGCCTGGTATACCTATCGTTGGTGCTACCCCAACAATGAACCCGTTTGGCCGCCGCAATTCACCTACTTTTCAGCAAATCCAATCAGACCTACCCTCCGTGTTTGAAGACCAGTCCGAAGCTGCTAGCTCGTTGGCTGACCAAGAATACTCTCATTCGGCCAGATATAGCCACACGCTACACAGCTTTGATAGCCCCGTATTCGCTCCTTCATCTCTACCTTCCACAGGCCTAAATGGCCTTATCCATAGAGTTCCTTCGGGTCCTTATAATCACGGGTCCCCACCCGAATTACGAACGTTTCCACGACACGTGCGCAAAACTAGTTTTGATCATACAGTGACCAAAGATGGCATACTATCTGGTTTAAGCGGACGTCATCAAGTGAACGGGAAGCCTTTACCTCCCATTGGTACTAAGCGACGTGCAGAGACCCCCCATTTTGAGAGTATGCTCCGTGGTGACCCCTCTGTCCTCCATAGCTCCAATATCCCTTCTCACTTCCAGTCTGAACAAATGGACGGTAGCAGCTCGTTCCCTACGAGTGCATTCAATTTCTCCTTCCCACCTTATGAAGGCCTATTTTCACTTCCTGCAAACTCGCCCACATCATCGTTAGGACGGCAATCGGAGTTCAATCCCTACCGGCAGCAGCAGCAGCAGCAACAACTGCCCCAGCGTTCGTCGATTGGTCATCTGGGCTACTCTTCGACTGCCGAAACAAGTCAGACTCATACGGGTGAAGGATTATCGGCGGCGGCGGCAGCAGCTAGCGCAGTGATGGCAGAGGGCTATGCAGCATTAACCGCGGCGACATTGGCAGCGTCTGATGACTCACTTTTTGATTATGGGCAACTGCTACATTTGGTATATCCTGCGCTCGACGGACAAGGGTCTCTTGGCAATAGGCATCCCTTTACCCACGTCGATCCTGCTCAAATTTTGACGGGCCAGGGCAATAATAGTGGAGGATCGGGAGCACCAAGTGGCGGCGGAGCAAGCGTCCTTGGTGCGTACACCCATCTACATGCCAGTCCGTCCAGTGATGGGTGGGGCAATGGTGTGGGATCTAGCGCAGATACCTCTCCGGACTCTAATAACAACATTTCTAATGCGTCTACACCTCCTTCGGTAGAAGGTGGATCTCAAACCGCAACGCAGGTCTCATGGTCAACAAATGATCGGAAGCAGGTGGGCCTGAAGCAGGATTCCCTTCAGCGAAAAACATCCTTGTCAGCTGGTGGTAAAACCAGTTCGCCCGTTGAGCTCAGGTCATCCGCAAGTACACCAGATCTTACTGGAGTTGCTGGAGTTGAGAAGGGTGCAAGCGAAGATGGGGATCAGCCTCCTACATTGTGTACCAATTGCCATACAACGAATACGCCTTTGTGGAGAAGAGATCCAGAGGGCCAACCGCTATGTGAGTATACTAGCAAGCTCATGGGTGCCATGGCATACTGACTTGTGTGTCCATAACTCATAAGGCAATGCCTGTGGTTTGTTCTATGTAAGTTTTTCAACTATTAGAACATATCCCGTACCTGATGTATTGTTATCAGAAACTGCATGGTGTCGTGCGTCCTTTATCACTTAAAACAGATGTGATTAAAAAAAGGTATAAGCTAGATATCATCACCTTTTTCTGCCAAGCTCATTTGTTTCGTTAACGTCTAGAAATCGGGCATCGGGTTCTCAAGCTGGGAACTCGAGGAAGGGGTCGTCTAACCTCCCTAAAATTGCTTCATCAACTACCCGACCTCGTTCACAATCGGGTTCAATACTATCGGGAGTGGGGAGAGGGTCCAGTATCGCAGCTCGTGGTGGACTTACGAGTACTGGGACGCAGTCAATGAAACGACAAAGACGGACTTCGCAGACGACATCGACATGATTTACGCTTCCAGTCTACGTCTTGTATACGAATGATGTTGTAGACGATATCACAGTATCATCTTTCTCATGTGTATATTAGTAGGCGACTCATATATAGATGATCTTGTTTTTACACTTTACGTTTGATGAACCATTGTGGCGTGTTAAATAATTTATTCAGGAACGGCTTGTCTTGTGAGAAATACTCGGCAACGTACTCTTTTTCGATTTTTGCTCGAGCTGTCTCTGCCCAACCTGGCCCCCATATTTCGCCAAAATGCTGTTCCTACGCGGAAGATACAACCGCCTACTGCATTTCCATCCGGTTTGCAGCCTGTCGCATCCAACGATCTCAACGGAAACAAGCAAATCCATCGTCGAGCGTCACGTACCGACATTGATTTTGAACAAGCTCTGCTTGCAGAAGGCACGGTGATGCTCAAGGAGGGGCTAGACGTGAATACTCTAGGTGTTGACAGTAGCCCTTCCCCGTCGAATACGAGTTTCGGCACCCCTCTCACTTTGCGACAGTACACTCCACGAAACCTCCAGCCGTCGACACCAACAGTCGTACCGCCTACTCCTTCGCCAGCACCTGGGTCTTCCCTTCTCAGGAATGGAGGCTCATCTTCCCAGTCATCTTCATCACACGATGTCTTCTACGACGCTGAAGACTCTACCGAACGTCAAACAAATCGTCGTTCGATGTATCGGTCTCCTGGCACTTCCAGTAGCCCAGACCTTGCAACGTTGTTGCGTAAAGCAAAAGAAAAGGGTGGGGTTGTTGGCTCTCACTATAGGAAAGATAAACGAACCGAGTCACCACCTCCACCATTGCCTCACGATCGGCGGTCGAGTACTGGCCGCCAGCGGTCATCAACTACTCACACTCCCAACCCTCCCACTTCTCATTCAGCGCCATTGCCTCAAGGTAAATTCAACTCCCCAAGAGTTGATACAGGTTCAGAATGGGTACTTCCGAGCCCCGGTCAACCAAAAGAAAACGGTACGGTAAAGGTAATGTAATTTATTCACAGTCGGCCTGTAAGTAACAATGCAGAAAAAAATTAGGCACCAAAATCGTCTGTCAGAGCAAAAACAAGCGCGTTTTTGGGTAAAATGTTGGGTAATGGCACAGTCACACAACGGGAGCGATCGGTAAGACGGCCATTTGTCCTGTTGAAATAACTCTGAAAGCCACTTGCGAATAGAAAACTGACGCTCGTCCATCTCCGGCTCACCCACATGGATTATCACCACTTTTTGACACCTTTGCTCCTCCAGTACCGCCTCTACCTACTGACTATCAGCCAAACACCAATACCCCTGTTGGATCACCTATAGCGGATGTCTTCAGTGTATCTACCCGCTCACCTGTGGCCTCCAAACCGCTACCACCAATCACTTCTGCCATGCGAGATAGTGAAGCAGCCGGTGAAAAGTCAAAGGTGCTTCAAGAACAGGTCGCTTCGCAGGACGGATCGGTGGCAAAATTAGAATCGTCCACCTCCACCAGCTCCAGAAAACGGAGGAGTATGAGCGTCGGAGATGCAGAACTCAAAAAAGCTATGCTTGCTGCTTCATCTGTATCTCCACTTCCAAGAACGAAAGGGCACAGCTCTGACACGTCGCGTACCGAGCACACTTTGGATGGCATTCTCAATGACTTTAAAGGTGAACTTTCTCAACTAGATCCTGTGCACAGTTCCTTGGATCTTAGAGACCCATCGACACCTGTACGAAAAGTCCCGCCTCGTTCACAATCGGATACTGCCAAATCAACCTACGTAGACACTCATCAATCAACTTCGACCTCTACATCAGCCATGACTAGTCCCATTCTCAGCCTCCAAATTCCATCTCATCAGCTTGATACTCCATCTAAGGAGACTCCCTCTTCCCCTATTGTCCCTCCCCGTACCTCTTCTCTTCAAATGACTAGACCCACCGGAAGACCAATTTCCATCGGGTCCCCGCGTACTCTGTCACCCAGACATACCCCAAGCCCTCTACGATCAAGGGCTGGGCATCCCTCTAGCTTGCTGACAGGCAGTCCTCGGGATACTATGCGTCTCCGAACTCTCCATCGTTCCACCGCGTCTAGTTCAGAACCCTCCCTTATTCCAACTGAAGAAAGTACACGTAGTGGTACGCTTTTCTAATCTATCTCTGACCTATTGACTCTAAGCGAACCAGCTTCCCAACGCTCGGGCTCCCAGCAAGATTTAACTGCTGATGGGCTACCCCTAACTCGATTCCCTCAGTCACCTCATCCTGACGATCCCGCAGAGCTAGATGCTCGTGGAAAAGAACTTGCTTCTCGATGTTGGGCAGAAGATGAGGGTTTCATGGCTAAGGAAAAGATTGCGGAGTGGCTTGGCGGGCTGTAAGTTGATATTTCCTCTCTCGTAGAGTGTTACTGATCGCCGACAGCGCTCGGATTAACAAAGCAGCACTTCATCATTACCTCAATAATTTTGACTTCTCCACCCTGAGGCTGGACCTCGCCTTTCGGTGAGTTGCATTACCTAAACAGTGATGTTGGTGGTAATCAGGGTCCATAGACGACTTTGCGCGAAGCTATATCTTAAAGGCGAGACTCAACAAGTGGATCGCATTCTTGAAGAGTTTAGCCGGCGATATTGGGAATGTAACCCTGGCGGTGTTTATGGAAGTGCTAGTAAGAATTGCAGTTTCTCATACAACATTCGACTCCCGCTGACACTCCACTCGTTAGATATTGTTCACGCCGTGGCTTACTCTCTACTCCTTCTCAACACTGATCTACACGTTGCTGATCTACAAGCTCGGATGTCTCGAAGTCAGTTCGTTCGGAATACCCTAACTGCGATCCAAACACAACTCCAACCCACAATCGCTACTGAACTTTCGGTATCTGACCTTACATATGACGATTGTGGTAGTAGCGTCCGTGGGCCTATTCGTGATGGCAACGACGCATATGCGCGCTCAAAACGCAGCGACAGCATCACCAGCTGGAACAGTGTGTCCAGAGAGGGTATGGTATCGCCAACGCTCGGTAATGGCAGCACACCCTCTATCCAACTTTCCTCTACTCATGAGCCCAGAGCGAGTACAAACGCCCATTATGGCCGCAGCTGGGAGATTGAGATGGAGAGTCTCCTTAAGGTAATATATCTATAATTTCATTCCTTCGCTTGTTGCTGATCAAGTGTGTTTATAGGAAATGTACTCTGCTATCAAAGGTCAACAGATACTCCAGCCCCTGAATACCAACGTCAGCCGTTCATCAACATCATTAAGTCCAGGCGGTTCCGCAACCATGATGAGAAACCGTAGTCTGCGGGGCCAAAACGATCGGTTGAAAACCCTCAAGCGGGGCAGTATTCGAGGCCTACAATCGATCATTAACGCTCAGCAAGGTGCCAGTCCGTATAGTAGTAACAGTAGCATAGATGGCCGAGTAAGTCCCTCGCCTAGCTTTGCAACATCAACGAATGAGGTGTGTCGTGCACACTATCGAGAATTTCGAGCGCTTGCTAACATAGACATGGAATAAGGCGGTGTATGGTCCAAGCTCCTCTTTCTTGACGCCAACCCTAGGGTTTGCGTCAAATCTATCGCATACCATCATTCGTGAGGCGCAAGAAGATGACGATCGCAGTATACACAGCGCGGAGACAGCGTCGACAACCATCAGCATCAGTGATGAAGAGCTAGCATTACTCGGCGCCCCTTGGGCAAAGGAAGGAATGCTTTGCCGGAAGCAATACTGGGAATCAACTGGCAAGCGAGCTAAAGACAGGAGCTGGATGGATGTATTCGTTGTCATCCAGAAGGGAGATTTGAACATGTTTACTTTTGGTGATCATTCAAGCAGTGCCTCTGGGACCTTTGGTGGCGGAAATTGGCTGGTAAGCGGCATACACCTTCAAGGACTCTCTCTGACAGGAGGTCCAGGCAAACGCTCACGCAGTCGGGGCGGTCCACTTGGCCCATTCTCTGGCCCATTCGTTGCCGTCGCCTGGGTACAACCGACAGAGACCTTACTGTATGGTTCTCACGATGGCTAACGGTGCTGTATATTTCTTTCAGGCCGGTACGGAGGAACTGGTAAATGAGTGGGTCTCCACCTGCAACTATTGGGCAGCCCGCACCAGCAAAGAACCCCTTGCAGGAGGCGTCTCCAACATGGAATATGGTTGGAATCGTGTGGAGGACTCGTACCCTCATGCCCGATCACAATCCGACACGGAGTCTGTCAGAGACACCACAGATGCATTCAGTATCAAAAGCGGTAGGAGTAGCCGTAGCAGATTCGGTGGCTGGAGGGACGGTGCCGCCACTGTGCGAGCGATGCATTCACCTTGGGCTGAAAGAACATCAATCAGTGACTGGAAGTCTCCTCTCCCTCCCACTATTTACAGTGTTCATGACGAGGAAACTCAACTTGAAGCGCTCAAAAAACACGTGGTAGCCATGAAAAAGGACCTGGAAAAGCACAACGATCTGCGTGAACGAATGTCAGGACTAGTGAGTGTAGATCTGGTCGACAGCCGATAGACATCTTATTCAGACGCGGTACAGTATCAACCAAAGACACCAAACGCAATGAAAGCCCAGAGCAACTGGGAGAAGAAATCGCAATGGTTACTTACGGAGATTGTCAAGTATGAGTCATATATTGATTCCTTGCAATCAGCCATGTCATTGCGTTTAAAAAAGAGAGGGGAGAAAGGTCCAACTTGCTAAACACTTAACTTTAACATCCACCTGATGCATTTAACTCTAGCTCTCGAAAGGGCTTTGAACGGGACAACATCAGAGACGTCATCCATCGTTGCACCCGGCAGATGGAAAGGTCCTGAAGGAGAGACTATAGATGAAGAGGCGGAACCTACCACCCCAGGTCCTGGGCAGCAGTTTAATATCCAGTCGCATAGGAGGGAGTTGGCAAACGGAGGAGATATTGACATCTAAGTTATTCGTGCTTCTACTTTGAATCCCTACTATGTATTCACGATATCAGGCTTTCGATTCGATTACTGTATCTCATTTGGAATATTCATTCAGTCTCCAGAAAACTACATATAAAAGCTGTATATAATTCCTATACTGGACACGGACCGTATTTCGCTGCTGCAATATGCGCCTCCAGACCACTAGCGCTTGTCTTTGGCGTGAAGATGGAACCACCCTTGGTATTTACATCAAACGCAATCATGATTGAACTGGTGTAGCTCATACCTGATTTGGCGCATACCAAACAGACCCAACATCATTGCTGCTACTCGTTCCGAAATGGAATACTCCAGAACTCTGGGAAGCGAGCCAGCTACTGTATTTCTGTGTGCGTGCAGCATCATTGGCCATGTCTAGGTAATACTGCAAGTGTTTCGTCCAGAGACCCTATCGTAATAGATTATGTGCATTTAGCTCGCTACGTCTGTACTCGCAGATTTGGGCTGACCTTGAAGAGTTGCTATTTGGATACGAGTTAGCAACATTAGTGTCTGGTAGAAGTAATATACTTACCTGGTCCTGGTTGCAGACGGCGCCGCCACCAACCGCATTGTCACAACTTTCTCTGAGAATCCTATTGGTAGAGAGGCGGGCTATTGTAGCGTCGAGAGTGAGCTCAGCCTCTGTCAGAAGGGTTTTATTGCCAGTGGCGACAGAGAGGGCCGCTAAGCCGGATGCTATTACTCCCTATGAGAGGAAGAAACACATATCAGCTGGACTACGATGTAGATTTAATAAAAGCTACTTGATTGTAAGTCCAAGTCGTCTATATCACTGTTTCACTTCTTTTTACTTGGCAAGTTCTAGGTTTCTCACCTGGTGGTTATTCCTACAAGTAGAGGAATCCAAGCCATCATTGTAAAGATTATCTGAGTTGCGCATGTCGGTGCTACTGACTGGGCTCTGCATCAGCTGCTGCCGCTTCAGATGAAAACCGACCGAAACACTTACGCCACGCCCAAGTCTGAAGGTGGACTCAATAAGCAATTCTTAAACTGTATGTTTGAATTGTCGCGTCATACCTTCTGAGCATTATCGAGATACGTCTGGTTCCGGAACCGCAGATACCCAGAGGCCGAAAGGAGGAGGAATAGCTCATTCGTGATAGCATTCTTATAAGTATGAGCAGATGACCACCAGACTTAACAAAATGGTGTTTCAAGTTCGGTTTTACACGAAATTGGCATGAGCACTGACCGCCACCCCGACAGGTATCGTCCCACTCGCTAGCAATGATATCGTAGATTTTTCTGGCCGCTGCCTAAGCGCCGTTCAGCACTATCCCATGAGGCATACAAAAGTCGACAATCACAAGAAATGCGCTGCTATCCTGTCCCCGGTTGGTCCTGTAATCCGCCATCTTCCAAAGTGATAGCACGATCCACTTGTACCAAGTTGAAGTTAGGTCGTATGTGCTCATGATTTAAAGCGTACCCCAGCGTCATCGTTGCTTCCGTTAAGAATCTGCTCCCATACGGTATTTCTATTGAGCGCGGACCGACCAATAAAAGATGTCGAAGAAACCGTCCCGAAGTCATCTGTCCCTGTCGCGAGCATTAGATTGTGAAGGTCCTCTACCGTGTTCTAACAAATCTATGGAGAATATGAACACGAGAAATGTCAAAATAAGATACTTACAGCGTCAGTCCAAAGAGAGCCACCGGTGTATTGACCATTGCCAGAATTATAATAGTGGTCTTGAAGCCTGCGAGTGACTGACTGTAAGTACAAAGCAAGTTGTTAATTTCTCCTTTCGGCCTGTACAGGTGAAAAAGACTACCAATGCAGTATTCAGTGTATCTTGGCACTGAGCCCTCTTCTCGATTTGACCGGGGAATGCAACGACCACTGGTAAAACAACCAATAGCCCAAGTACGCACTTGAATAAAAACATTATCACAAGTGGAGGGGGTTAAATTCATAGAGCACGGGTTTTTATGGACTTTTATCATCAACTCACAAAATAATAGAATAGAACCTAAGGGAGGTGCATATGAAACTAGCAGGGAAGTCGCCCAAACTGGCCGCATCATATGGTCATGGTTACACAGGAAACGGGGAGGGAAGCGAGTTGTCCGCTAACTCCTGCTGGGTTCGACTAGTCAGATGATGTTAGAAATGGCAGTGCGTGGGCGCTGTCCAGCACAATCTATTCTCTGAACCATGTGCGTTCGTATCGTGCTCCTGAAAGGAGAAGAATAGATTCACATGCAATGACAATTAAGAAGAGTTGTCACGAGCAGATGTCGTGAGCAACGGTTATATGCGACCGAGGGCAACGTTCCTCATGATACGTGGAGAAGATGGGGAACGCCGTGTGCGAGCCTGTGATGCTGAGGTTTATTTAAGGTAAGAATAAGTAAGGACCTGTACACGTTCTAGATGTAGAATACAATTATGTGTAAGAATACAACCTACTCGAGGTGTCTACGCGGGTGCCTGCGACAGGTCCGAAGATCTCGCCTCTGACTCCTTGGGAGCAGACGCTAACCCGTTGGTCGCTAAGCAAGGTGCCACAAAGATGGTTGTGTTTAGAACCAAGGGTATTGTTTTAAGAAAANNNAAAATCCAGAGACAAAGAACAATTACTGGGGAACGCCTTTAGCAGCCACGAACTGGGACAAGGATGAAAACTAACTCACTTGACCAGATCGCTCCGAAATAATGGAAGAAGGGACTTTCGAGCACCACGCCGAGTTGTACTGACAACAGGCCAAAGACACCAGTAGGAAAAATTAGGCCCCAGTAGTTAAGAGCGAATGGCACAGCTTCTTTTCGGACGACGGCATATACAGATATTATCGCAATCGCGGTCCATGCGATTCCCATCGACCAAAGTGCGAAGGCGCTACAGAAACAAGCCGAGTATAGTAGTTGGCCGCTTAAAGCGTGAAATGGGAACGTATTTTCAGAATGCAATGGCATAAGGGTGGACAGATTTTGGCCACCTATGAGAAAGGAGAAGCCACCTTGACCAAGGGGTCCCAACGTAATAAAAGCTGAAAGGATAAGAGAGGTGTCAGGAGGTCCATGTAGAATGAGTCGCGTGAGGTAAATGGTGAGTATCATGAGGGCTAAGGAGAGGCCCATGATGAGAGCAGCGAACGAAACGCCTGTAGTGATAAGGGCGTGGTGAACTGATTGGTTGAGCAGTGCGGTGGCTAGAAGGCCGCCGGTTGATGAAGCAACAATGAGAGTAACCATTGGGAGAACCCAAACGGACGCCATCCTAGGAAGCGAGTGGTGTTGGGTTGTCATCCTGTTGAGTGGGGTTACATTTTTGTGTTGACGAGAAACATAGGAATATCACACTCACATAGCGTACAACATACCAAAGGCACATAAGAAAGAAATTGCCATGTCTAGCCACCAAAACGCCCAGAGGGTATAGAGGAAGCCGGTACCAGCAAAAGACCATTCCTGGTTAGCAGTAAGCGCACTGTTGATGAGGGTAGCGGCACCCATCGGAAACGCGCCAACAAAAAGACTTTGGGCTGGATGCGAAAGCATTTTTTGCCACATCTATATTGATTGAATTAACCAAAGACCGGAACTTGAAGCAAAAGCCGAAAGCAAGACTAACCTCTGGATATAACCAATACCGGGCTATTGTTATAACGCAGAACACAGTAAACAAGCCGAGGTTCAGGAAGAAGAACATGAGAGAGATGACTTGGAGCGCTAGAGAGCCTGCGCCGAAGTGAAATCTCGATGCTAGAGACGATATGACGCCCGTTCCCATTATTATGGTGAACCATGCTGGAGTAAAATTTCTAAGGGTCGAATTAGTCTTTTTGAAATCACATTCATAAGAGTCAATCTAACCGTATGCATTCCTTCAGACTTTTTCTGCGGTAGTACACCATTGTCCGGAATAGCAGACGACTGCCACAAGCATTCCGAATTCCAAAGGCAAGAAAGAAACGTAAACATCGCGCCAACTTTTATTAGCGAGCAAAAAACGTGATCAATATATTATTATTCCAAAACTCCACGGGTACAACAAAATATTGTCTACAGTTGTTGACTTTTCGGGGTTGGCACTGAAAAGTTCGCGTTATTAACCGTTTAATGTTGCAGCGCTCGTAGCAGAGCTGGGAAAAGGCCCACTGTGACTCATATTGATGCCAGAATCAGGCTCTTCTGTCGGCACCTCAAAGATCGAACGGTCCCAAATCAGCATAATAGTCCGGCTGGCAACAAAAATCCAAATCATCATGGTGCCAATGGCGTAGATAGCGCCGACGACGCGGAGAAAAACAGAGTTAAATGTAACGGAAAGGCTGATCGTAAGGTTTGCAAAAACCCCCTATGCCGTACAACTATCAAATAGGGCGGCAAAATGCAATTATTAAAACCTACGTTGGGGAACACTAGCCCCCAGAATGGTAAACCAAAAGGAAGCCGAATTTTACGTACAGTAGCGTGGATACCGAGCAGCGCGAAAACAATAGTCATGACAGCAAGTGACCAAAGTAAAAATGCAACGCAAACGCATACAATGTAAATCACTTCTCCAGTATACCTGGAGCCGAGGAAATCGGATTCGTCTTGGTGAAGGGGCAGTAGGTGTTTGAAATTTTGGCCGATCAGCAGGATCGCGTAACCCGATTGAGCGGTGGGACCCAAAGGGAGGAATACCGACAATATTTTAGGGCCAGGTGGTAAACCGTGCGCAATGAGCCGCAATAGATATATAGTCATTATCATTAGAGCAAGTGTCAAACCAATCGTCACCAGGAATACTGAGACCGCAACCGATATGAGGGCATGTGAAGAAGAATACGTTTGCAAAGCTCGTGCAAGCACGCCACCAGACGACGCCGCGACGGTGAGAGTGACGACAGGGAGTAGCCATGCTGCTGTCATTGCCTGCAGGGAGTGTTTATGCATAGTGGACCTGGCTGATGGTAAAACAGCCAAACGATAGATTAAATATGGATTCATACATGATATGCACCATTCCCCAGCAACATAAAGCCGATATAGCGACATCCGTCCACCACACGGCCCAGACAAAGTAGAGGAAGCGGGGTCCACCGAATCCGTAGTCCACGCTGATTACTTCGACGGCAACGTTAATCAAGGTGGTCACGCCCATGGGGAAACAACCTGTGTATAGACTTGAAGTGGGGTGTCGAAGCATGACAGCCCAACTTCGCGGGTACAGACTATACCGCAAAATGGTCAAAGTTGCAAGCAACGTAAAAAGTGAAAGATTCAGAAAAAAGAAGGCCAAAGAGAGTATTCTCATTGGCTGTGTATCATGGCCATACGGGAACGAAGAGAACAGTATGCTAATAGCACCAGTTCCTAGATGAAGAAAACGTTATAAGTGCGGAATTTTGACTATTGGCGA